>CM038722.1:17043742-17286242 GCA_021613375.1 Megaleporinus macrocephalus
TATCAGTACTTTCTACTCCTTACATTTACACTTCATTATCTGTACTTTCTACTCCTTACATCTACACTCCATTATCAGTACTTTCTACTCCTTACATTTACACTCCATTATCAGTACTTTCTACTCCTTACATTTACACTCCATTATCAGTACTTTCTACTCCTTACATTTACACTCCATTATCAGTACTTTCTACTCCTTACATTTACACTCCATTATCAGTACTTTCTACTCCTTACATTTACACTCCATTATCAGTACTTTCTACTCCTTACATTTACACTCCATTATCAGTACTTTCTACTTCTTAGATTTACACTCCATTATCAGTACTTTCTACTCCTTACATTTACACTCCATTATCGGTACTTTCTGCTCCTTACATTTACACACCATTATCAGTACTTTATACTCCTTACATTTACACTCCATTATCAGTACTTTATACTCCTTACATTTACACTCCATTATCAGTACTTTCTACTCCTTACATTTACACTCCATTATCAGTACTTTCTACTCCTAACATTTACACTCCATTATCAGTACTTTCTACTCCTTACATTTACACTCCATTATCAGTACTTTCTACTCCTTACATTTACACTCCATTATCTGTATTTTCTACTCCTTACATTTACACTCCATTATCAGTACTTTCTACTCCTTACATTTACACTCCATTATCTGTACTTTCTACTCCTTACATTTACACTCCTTTATCAGTACTTTCTACTTCTTACATTTACACTCCATTATCAGTACTTTATACTCCTTACATTTACACTCCATTATCTGTACTTTCTACTCCTTACGTCTCGTTACTCCTATTTACATTCCAGTAGAGTTCATTGATAAAATGCTGTTGAAGTTTAACTTTGTGCACCATTACAATACTTATAGTCAACTAGTCTTCATATCTTCTGCTCCATGAAACACATGTTAATGCTCAGTAGTAACAGATATGCTTCTTTAATATATTTACATTGTACTAAAATACATTCATCTTCAATGGGCGTATATGTGGCTGAAACAGGAAGCCTAGCGCATCCCAGATTTATCAACATTAATATTAAACATAACATTATAGTCATTATGGCTTTTAGAAGAATGGGGTTTTTGGGGAGGTGGGCTAGTGCACTATAGACCCGTTTTGTGCAACCTAAGATTTTGTCCTTAATGGAATTTTTTCCCTTACATTACTTTTACTTTTATACTTTAAGTAGTTTTAAAAGCAGTTTTTTTATTTTTATACTTTAAGTAGTTTTGAAAGCAGTTTTTTAATATACTTTAAGTAGTTTTGAAAGCAGTTTTTTTTTAACTTTAAGTAGTTCTGAAAGCAGTACTTTTACACTTTTACTGGAATAAAATAAAAAGCTTGAGTTGATACTTCAACTAACAATGTGTTATTAATTCTGTGCCCTATTGTGTTGTGTGTTTAAGTATGTGTTACAGAGCCCCACTGCAAATGAGACATAGTTCTCATTGGATGTTTCTGTATAAACAAGAAGCCAAAATTTTTAAGATGTCCTGAAACTAGTAATGCCGCTAGTAGTAGCAATCAGAAACCACACGCTTTTCCGCCTTTATTTATACTGACGCAGGCTTTCTGTAACGTCTCTTTCTTCTATGAGGCCTCTTACATTCAGGGGAAATGGAATAGGAACTTGTGGTTTGGAGTCTTGCCTAAACGTATAACGGTAGCACAGAACCTGGAGGCCTCTTAAGAGTAAGTGAACCAAAGACTCTACTGAGAATGAAACGCCTGGTGGTCTTTTTGCTCAATCATTAAGAATCTAGTGATTTAATCAGATTGTGATAGAAGAAAAACATAATTTGAAAACTTGATGAAGAACATGTCTTGATGCTTAGGAATGAATAAAATAAGGCTGTACAGAATTGTGTCAGTCAGTTTCACAGGTCAATATGAAGATTCAACTGTTTGTTTCCTTTTCATAAAATCTAGCACTCAGAAGATTCATCAGCATGAGTTTCAGTGAAATGATCAACTCCATTAACATAGCCAAATGCAGTGTCATGGTTTCACTGAGTCATGTTTTAAAACAATAGAAAGCCATTGTACATGATAAAATAATTGAATTCCAGATTATTTGCCAACACCTGATTATATATCTTATTATTATAATTCACACTGACTGACAAGAAACACTTATTGACTGCTCTACTTGAAGAATCCGATCATGTCTTACCACCAGTAAAAGAAAATCAGCTCCTAAACCAAAAGGAATCGCTAGTTCACACATTCTAATAATGTAGACGTGGACACTGGCAGCAAACAAACAATTGTCATTTGCTTAATGTTATTTTGTGTCATCCATCCATCAATCCATCCATTATCTTCTGTTTCATCCCGCTAGTCGGGTCAAGGTGGGGCTGGAGCCAATCCCAGAGTCATCAGGCGAAGGGTACACCATGGACAGGTTACCAGTCCCTCGCACGGCCAACGCAAACTCATGCACAGACTTACACACATGGACAATTTAGAGTGACCAATCAACGTAACATGCACATGTAACATGCATGAGTACCCTCAGGTAGCTTACTGAGCTAGATCTTTGTTCAAACTGTTTGTAAATGTGTATATAAGACTGTACAGAATTTTGTCAGTCGAATCAGATTTCACTGTTCAATATGAAGATTCAAACATTTGTTCCTATTTTGTTTTAAATCCAGCACTTGGAAAAATGTTCAGCATGAGTTTCAGTAATGAGTAATGACCACATTAACATTAACAATTAATTGAGCATTTAAAAAATTAATAAAGAGTCACTTCATACGCTGGTATATATATTTATACTACTGCTGTGTTCCTTAATATTTCTGTACTGTTTTCTCGCTCTCTCTCAGCAGGGCTATTGACTGGGCTGAGGCTTGCGTGCTGCTCGGCTTTAAGCCCCTGCAGATATGTCCATCTCAGTCAGTTCAGTGAGATTCATTAAGCCTCAGTCACATTAATGCCCTGCTTACTGTATTGCCAACCACAGCCAAGCAGACAGTACACACGCTAGGGCTCTCTTAGCCGGGCAGAATCTCTCTCTCTCTCTCTCTCTCTCTCTCTGTCTCTCTCTCTCTCTCTCTCTCTCTCTCTCTCAGTCTTACTCTCTCTTTCTCTCTCTCTCTCTCTCTCTCTCTCTCTCTCTTACTCTCTCTCTCTCTGTCTTACTCTCCCTCTTACTCTCTCTGTCTTACTCTCTCTCTCTCACTCTCTCTCTCTCTTACTCTCTGTCTCTCTCTCTCTCTCTCTCTCTTACTCTCTCTCTCTCTTACTCTCTCTCTCTCTTACTCTCTCTCTCTCTTTTCCTCTCTCTCTCTCTTACTCTCTCTCTCTCTCTTACTCTCTATCTCTCTCTTACTCTCTCTCTCTCTCTCTCTTTCTCTCTCTCTCTCTCTTTCTGTCTCTCTCTCTTTCTCTCTCTCTCTCTTTCTCACTCTCTCTCTCTGTCTTACTCTCTCTCTCTCTTACTCTCTCTCTCTTTCTCTCTCTCTCTCTGTCTTACTCTCTCTCTGTCTTACTTTCTCTCTCTCTCTCTCTCTCTCTCTCTCTCTTACTCTCTCTCTTTCTCTCTCTCTCTCTTACTCTCTCTCTCTCTCTGTCTTACTCTCTCTCTCTCTCTCTCTCTCTCTCTCTCTCTCTCTCTCTCTCTCTCTCTCTCTCTCTCTCTCTCTCTCTCTCTGTCTCTTACTCTCTCTCTGTCTCTCGGTCTGTTTGTTTACAGTTGACCAGGATGCTCTGGCCCTACGCCTCAGTCAGTAATGAGATTAAGGCCCATGCCAGTGTGGCGCTAGGACAGGCGTGTCTACCCCTTGACATGAGGTCAGGGATCAACCAGAGCTTTAACAGGAAAGTAAACGGGAAGTTACTCCTGACGCTCACGGCTGGCGGGCCAATCTGAATGTGTTTTGAATGTGTAGTCGTAAATCTTTCCCAGAATGTGAAAGTTTGCTGTCTGTGCGTAGACGAGAATATTCACGTCTAAAAGAAGGTCAAGCAAATAAAGCCAAAAGTGGGATTATGGAGTGCATGGGATTGAGATTGGGAACGAGGCAGGGTTGACATCTCATAATGTGGGAGGACTCCATCTACCACCCTTTCTAACCCCTTAGAACTCACAGTTCCCTACTACACATATAGAAATGCCAGGATAGGGTTCTTTGGAGAGCTGCCAGAGAAGAGTGCTTGGTGAACCATTTTTGTAGTGAATAAAGTTTATAAAGTATAGAGAACTTCCACACAATGTAATGGTTCTACATTAATGTTTTTTTTCCTTAAAGCTATATTGTAAGCCAAGAACCAACTAGGAATCTTATTATTTTAAAAACACATTGCTGGTAAAAAGGAAAGCACAGAGTCATTCAATATTAACAATTATTCACTCATAACACAGCAGAGAACTTCAAAAGCAATGCTGTGTTTTGTCTGAATGTCTGAAAAACAGATTTGTGAAAGTGAAGAACCTCTTAAAGCCTAAAAGAACCTGCACGTAATCTAAAGGTTCTTTACTATTTTTAGAGAACCTCCTAGAAATGTTGGACCATGTGGCTTTTTTAGAATTAATGCTTCCTGGAATGTGTTTTGTCAAATCTGTTCTTTAAGTACATTTATTTCCTTTAGCCCACAATTTGCATGCACAAAGCATGTCTTAAAAATATCTTCACAGCTACTCCTAAATATCTGCTGTACTTCACCATATTTCTCTCCTCTCCATGTAACCTGGGTGATCCTAATCTTGCTTCTGTAAGTCAAGTGGAGTATATTGTCATTTCAACCATCCACAAGACCATACGGTGCACACAAGCAACATAACACAGACCAAACAGTGCAACTTGACTAGACAGTGCAAAAGGAAGTGCTACACAAGACTGACCTGCAGGACAGAGAGGCGGACAGAGCAGCCAATGTTCAGGTGGAATGTGAATATGAAGATTTGTGGTAGTGTGTGCAAAACAGTACTAGTCAAAAAGTGAGTTACCACAACAGTCTGTTTTATAACGGAAAAAATGGTGACTGTGGTGACTAAACACTACAGTGGTGACCAGTACAGGATTGTGTTATGTTGTGTAAACCATTTAGTGTGTGTATGTGTGTGATAACAGCCCTGGTCCAGGAGTCTGATAGCTTGGAGAATAGCAGTGCCCTTACAGAAAAGTAAATTTTATTAAGTATACTTTATGCAGTTACTATACTAATGTCATTGAACTAGTAGTACACTTGTATATGTACTATTTTAATACTTCTTGGGACTAAATTGGTCCACTTTCTAGTTTTGAAAGTATACTTTTAAGTACACTTTAAGTGTAAGAGTAGTAAACCAAGTATAAAACTAGTTTACAGCTTTTGTACTGCAACTACACTAAAAGTAAAGTTAAGGGTTTACTGTTAGTTTACTAGCTTGTACGTTTTCTTTAAGTGAACATAATACTTATAATTTACTGCTTATATTATTGTTGTACTTTAAAGTATATGACTAGGTTTAAGAGGTTTTTCTACTTAAAATAGAACTTAACAACGTTCACGTACTCACCAGTTGACACGTAAAATAAACAAGACTCACTCAGATTAAGAAACATATTTGTATCTTTATAAATCTTTATAAATCAAATTTTAAATAAATATTGTACTGGATGTGTTTTTGTACAAGTAAAGACCAAATATACTTAGACTGTTCAATACTTGTCAGTATAACCCCAGCATACTTAAGTATAACTGTGTTTAGTATATCACTGAGAAGTATATAAAAAGTAAACTGTAAGCATACTCACTTCCTTTTAGTTTAAAAGAAGAAAACTAATGCTACACTTGAATAAACTTCTTTTTTGTAAGGGTGGAGACATCAGCGAATAGGGCTGTGTGTCACCTCACAGTCCAGCAGTTTCCTGACGAATCACAAGGCTGACATCTGTAGCCCCACCCACACAAAACAAGCTTAGGCCTAAGGCTCCAAAACCAAAAGTTATAAAGCTAGACTTCCTGCCTGTAGCTGCCGGGCAACCGTTCATTCGTTAATCCATACATCAATATTGTTTGTGGTTTGGTGGTCTGTTACCTTGCATGTTGCTTTCTTCAGTCGTTTGTTCATTTATCCATCTGCACATCCATTTCTTTACATTTGCTTCATCTGTCCATTTGTTTGTCCGTTTATTGGCCAGCACACCTGTTTGTCCGTTCCTTCATTCAGAAGTTGCTTTGTCTATTAATTTGTTTGTCTATCCATCCATCGGTCCAGACATTATTTTTTGGTCCAGTTACGATCATATCATATTCAGCGTTGGATGAATAAACAAAAAAAAACAAAGCTGTTGATGCGGAATCAAAGCTAAATGTAATTCATTGCGTAACTTGATAACAATTAAATGTTTTTGCATGAGTTTATTTAAATAGTCAAGCAAAACACTGGTTTAATGCAGCATACAGTCGTTGTCTAGAAAAAAAGAATGATGGATTGCAGTACGGGTGTGGTTGTAGGATTTTCCCACAAAAATTACAGCTTGTCACAGGTTGTAGATGAGTTTATCTTATTAGCATGTGGAGATAAAGGCCTTGGCAAGCAGGTTGGAAGCCTATACACACATGCACACACAAATAAAGCCACTCCCTTCCAGTGAGGGAAACCATGGACGAAGCAACAGCATGGCATTCTAGTGTAACATTACATAATTGACCTCAGACAGTGTAATCTATCTCTGTCGTTGTTTATGCTGTGTACTACATGGACAGTTGTAAACACTCGGAGAGAGGATGTTTTCACTGTAGAGGCGGGTAGGAGATAATTGGTGTGTTATTGTAGCAAAGGTCATAAAAACACACGAGCATGTACAGTGCACAACATGTGAAGTGTGTTGTGTCAGCACTGCGAGCAAAGTGCTAAAAACAAGTTCACAATAAAAACAAATACAACATAGTTTAGTAAACATGCCTATGTGAAGACCGACGTGCATTCTACAAAGTGAATTAAACATGATCATTTCAGTAATTCAGTTTTCTTCTATAGTAGGTGCTGTAGAAATAATAGAATGAATAGGTATGTATAGTATTTACACTAGTATACTTTCTATAGTAAACACTATAATGTTTTTGAGAAATATTATTTTAAGTACTTCACATTTCTGTAGTAAACACTATAGTATTTTTGAGAAATATTATTTTAAGTACTTCACATTTCTGTAGTAAACACTATAGTATTTTTGAGAAATACTATTGTAGGTACTTCATATTCCTAAAGTAAACACTATAGTATTTTTGAGGAATACTATTGTAGGTACTTCATATTCCTATAGTAAACACTATAGTATTTTTGAGAAATAGTATTGTAGGTACTTCATATTCCTATAGTAAACACAATAGTATTTTTGAGGAATACTATTGTAAGTACTTAACATTCCTATAATAAACACTATAGTATTTTTGAGAAATACTATTGTAGGTACTTAACATTCCTAGAGTAAACACTATAGTATTTTTGAGAAATACTATTGTAGGTACTTAACATTCCTATAGTAAACACTATAGTATTTTTGAGGAATACTATTGTAAGTACTTAACATTCCTATAGTAAACATTATAGTGTTTTTGAGAAATACTATTGTAGGTACTTCATATTCCTTTAGTAAACACTATAATATTTTTGAGGAATATTATTGTAAGTACTTAACATTCCTATAGTAAACACTATAGTATTTTTGAGAAATACTATTGTAGGTACTTCATATTCCTATAGTAAACACTATAGTATTTTTGAGGAATATTATTGTAAGTACTTAACATTTCTATAGTAAACACTATAGTATTTTTGAGGAATATTATTGTAAGTACTTAACATTCCTATAGTAAACACTATAGTATTTTTGAGAAATACTATTGTAGGTACTTCATATTCCTATAGTAAACACTATAGTATTTTTGAGAAATACTATTGTAGGTACTTCATATTCCTATAGTAAACACTACAATGTTTTTGAGAAATACTATTGTAGGTACTTCATATTCCTATAGTAAACACTACAATGTTTTTGAGAAATACTAATGTAAGTACTTTACATTCTTATAGTAAACACTGTGGTGTTTTTGAGAAATACTATTGTAAGTTCTTCACATTTCTATAGTAAACACTGTAGTGTTTTTAAGTGACATTATAAAAATACTAATACTAATGCTAACATAGATACTACATATCTACATAAGTGTTTTTAAGCATAATATAGTTAATACTGCAGTAAATGCTACACTTATCTATATAAATAGGCTAGTGTTTTGAGTGTAACATCCTGTCTTACCCTGCACTTATCTTTGTCTGTCTCTGCCCTCTTGTTTACCTTCCTTCGTATTTCTTGCCATGTGCTTATGTTTTGGTTCCTGTTTCCGGCTATATTCTGCCTCCTGGTTAACTGTTTCACTTGTTTGTAGTCTGTAGCCGTGCCTTCTCATTGGCTCCACGTGTATCTTGTTTGTTGCCAGTGTACTCCAGGTTGCTTGTCCTGAGTTTGCTTGGTGTTTTGTCTCACAGGCCCTGATTTGTAGTTTGGTGTATTTATTTCCTTCATGTCTCCTAGTCTTTAGTTTTCTTTCTGTTTTAATGTTGATCTTAATTGTTTTTTATTGCAATAAGTTTTGTATTCTTTATGGTTACAGATTTTGATATGACATGGGCTTGCAACCTGCCTTTTCGTCTCTCAATTTGTTACATAGAGCTGTATAGAATATTTAATCAATTTATAAATACTGCCCAATTCTATAGTAATGTCATAAGTTATAGTGGTTTGGGTCATACTAGAGAAATACTACACGTACTGTACATTTTTATACATAATAAATACAGTAAATGATACACATTCCTATAGTAAATTATACTATTCTTTAGGCCTTATAGACAGACTACACTATATTTTATTTTGTAAGTATAGCAGAATGTTTTTGGTAACAAATTATAATATTTTGAGCCATACTATAGACATGTTGTAATGAGTAGCATTAGAATAGTATATAGCATATACTATGGTATAGTCTATACTGTTTTTGAGACATGCTATGGGAATACTGCAGTATAATACTATAATACACAAATTCTATAGTATATACTACAATGTTTAAGGCATATTGCAGTTCTTTATAACACTTCAGATTTTCTCTAGTAAATACTCCAGTGTTTCTAAGCCACATTATACTTAAAATACCAAATATAATATACTTTATACTATAGTTAATATAATCACTACATAGGATACTGTAGTAACACAGTGGATTTTACAGTAATTATACTCAAATATTGTTACTTCATTTCATAGTTTGTTTATGTTTGAGAGTGTTTGTTGCAGGTGTAACAGAAGATGTGAGATCTGATTTATTTCCTGTAAACATGTTGGCATAACTAATAGTAGTACAAACATAAATAAACAGGCCTGCCTTCAAAATATAGGCATCAGAAAATAGCAGTCATTTCACAACACATACATTAGAGGTGCAGTCAGTGATCTTTGCCCTTCAGGTTAATACTGTATGTGTTTACTGTCTGCGTGCTTATAGCGTATGTGGCCAACCAGCTCATGAAAACAACACGTGACTTAACGTGACTTAATCAGGAAGAAACAATATGACCTTCAGTACCGCAGGGTTTAGTAACAGAGAGAAAACAAAGATAGGGCAAACTGTCACAAACAGTCTCAAATGGCACAGACGTGAGGTGAAAGACGGAACCACTGAGCCGACAAAGAGAACATTTGTTTTTTTAGTTTATCACGTGTTAATAAGATAAGTAAATGATTATATATGTAGTTCAGCTTTACACCATTAAAGGAATAATCTGCAGTAACATTATATATGCAGTAACAACATATTTTGGCTTCTTTAGTTTTTATGTTCTTAAATTCTTACGTTCATAAACCAGCATTGTGCAAACTGCAAGCCTAAATCAAACTCCTACCTCAAACCACACTGATTTGCTTAGTAATCTCTCATGGACTGGCCTGTGTGGTTTCTGACACTGTATGACACACTGTAATCTATAAAAGCTCATACAAGATTCAAACCTCCAGCTCCTGCTGTTTAGTTCTGCATGTGTTTATTTAGTTTGTCTATTAAAGTGAAACAGGGAGTGACCGTGTGGAAAATGGGAAAGTGAAAGTATGAAGATGGATAGAGAAGTTTCATTATATAGTCATCGCTATCACGTTGCATCGTGGCTGCTAATAGCGCAGATATTTGTTGTCAGTACCGAAATGCTGCAGTGGGATTATACCACCCAGAGGGTCCGGTATCAGAGTTACGGTCAGCCGAGTGAGAGATAGGGCAATCAGTTCATGTTTTGTTTTGCAGCTGGTGCTAAATTCTACACACTAACACTCATCAGTCTTATCAGTGCTTTGGACACACACACGTGTGGACACACACACATACACGTGTGGATACACTCACACATACCGCCACACATACACATTTTGCAGGATGAATACACCCACTGGCCACTTTATTAGGTACGCCCTCTTGTATCTCTATTCATTTTCCATTTGTATCATCTCTATTTACCATATAGAAGAACTTGGCATATTTGGTACCTTCAGCACTTTGCTCAGGACCCCCACAGGACCACCACAGAGTAGGTATTATCTGGGTGGTGGAGTTTTTAAAGATATTAGTTTCACTGCTGCACTTGGAATAGTCCACCAACTAAAAATATCCAGCCAGGTGTCCTGTGGGCAAAGTCCTGTGACCACTGATGAAAGAGGATGACCAACATAACAGATGAGCTATTGTTTCTGTGGAGCCACAAGGTAGAAGTGTCTAATAGAGTGGACAGTGAGTGGACACAGTGGTTTAAAACTCCAACAGCACTGCTGTGCCTGATCCCCTCATACCAGCACAACACGCACTAATATATTTTAATAAGACCAGTGAGAAGTGAACCTAACAAATTCTTACTTACCTAACAAAAGACTTACTTAAAAAAATTATTAAATAATCACAACACAAAGCATTCACTGAGACAATAATAGGCTAAATATATACAGTCATCATTTATACAGTAGACCTTTTTAATGGCTTTTAAAGTGAAAATAAAACTTTCAGATTTATAAAAAGTTTAATTCTCTAATAAAAAAAATACTGTCCCTCATTTTCATATCACAAATAAAACACAATGAGGTTTAGTCAATAGACGGGACCCTTATTTTAGCCACTACACTTTAGAGCAGGATGTGAAACTGCATCCCTGGCCCTCATGACCACTTGGTAAGCAGCTGTAGTGATGTGTATGAATTCTCATTACTGAAACATGCATTTCCTTCAGTTAAGTAAACTTGTTTGTTTTAATAAAAATATTCTGACTTCTTGTGTGCACAGCTGTTCAAAGCTATATTTGTTAGTCATGTACTGGCCAACATTTCTGATAATAAACTGTCACTACTGAAACATTTATTAATGTTTCAGTAGGGATGAAATGGAGTGTTTAAACATTTATGTTAATAAACAAACATATGATTATGTTTATAATGATTAAACATGATGTCTCAGGTACCTTATACACAGTTTTATTTCAATTTACTAAAATTACAGCTCCATTCAGTGCAAGTACGAGATTTTAGTAGATATTTCTGAATGTGCATGAAAAACAACCTGCACTGTGAGAGAAATACATCTCTAACGATCCTGAATAAAACCTCACTATGTTTATGTTATATATAAGCATCATGTCAAAACAACCCTTTACAAAACACGTTCACAGTGAAAGACCATGACAATATAACTTGTAAATTCCTATCATTCAAATATCTTTAAAAAAATATTTGTTAAAATGTTCATTACAAAGCTTAGAAAGAAGCATGTTTCCATAGAAACCGCATTGCCTTTATTCTCAGACAGTGCAGCATCTCCACAGAGAGCAGGATACTGAGGAGAAGCCAACAGAGCTTCTACAAACCCATATACATGCAGAACTGTGTCTTCTATCAAAACATTATCACCTGCAGATCCAATAGACGGTCTCACTCATGACGGATCTCCTGTTCGACTCTGAAGCTCAAATTCTGCAGAAATTATGAAGTTGATGAGTTTGAGTGTATTTGTATGCAGGAGAAAAAAAAATTATTTGGGGATTTAAATGGATCCAACATTTTTTGGGGATCATCAAATATTGTCTAAAATAATTACACTTTATCTTAAAGCTAGATAAAATATCAATTTTCAAAGATGAAAAAAATATTTTAAGAACAAAAACAAGGATTTTGGACTTGAGGGCAAATGAGCACTAAACTGTGATTGGCAGTGTTCTGCATCATTATGTCTTAGTGGTAAAAATGCTAAACATCCACGTCATATCCGTACGGCTAAAGCTGAATTAAGAAGAACTAAGAACTTTCTCCAGTTACATTTTCTCAAAGTCTCTCTGTTTCTTTGAACGGATGACTGAATAAGAGAGAACCAGCATTTATTTTGGAAACAACTGCTGCAGTCATCCTCACTCACCACCTCACTCACTAACTTGGTCAGTGTGACTGACTGACTGAAACTAGTGTTATAGAGATAACAGGCTAGTCCAGCTGATTCATATTGGCTATAAAATGTATGAGTAGTTAAGTACTCTGTTAAGTACCTCTCTGCTAGGAAACCAGTATGGTTGTGCACTAGCAAAACCAGCATGTTGGTCAACCAGCATGACCATATGTTTATTGACAAGATTTTTCTGAAGTGTTTCCAAACATACATGGTTATATTCATTACAGAAGCATGTTGTTTTTAATACAGTGTCTTTTGAGGTCAAGGGCATTCGATCCTGGTTTTTATCCATGAGGTTTCTCAGGAAATCTCTAAATTCCAGGCTATGGTGAATTGAAAAACAAGGTTCTTAAATTGCTGGACCTCTCACTCACACTGTTTTTCACAAAGTGGCAACTGAGGCTTTTGTGAATGCCCCTATTATTGCCAATCATGAGAGCATACCACATGTTACCTATTCAACTGTGGAAAGTTTGACTGTGGAAAGTTTACCTGTGGAAAGTTCCAAAACAGGTGTTAAACTGCCCCTGTCCCAACTATTTTAAGTATGTGGCAGGAGCATTCCAAACTTGGAAACATTTCATCTTTGTGCTTTGTACAGCAAATAATATGATGCTTAAGGGTAACAAAGAGGGCCTGAAGAGGTAATGAAAAAATATTTTTAATCATGCAGGAGACAAAAACAAGTAAACTTGGCAGGTGAGTTGAGCTTGAGTAACTGTTTAAAGGTTATCTGTTAGAACTTTGTATAGATATTTGGATTTCACCAAGTTTCTATTGAAGATTATTCAAATTTCAATCAGATTCCACTTGTTCACACAAACCATAAGAACTAGAGCTCCACTCCAGAGCACTCTGACCCAATTTAACCTTACATTTAATCACTTGTTAGCTATTTTAGACTGATAGCTTCAGCTCAAAACTAAAGAAAAGTGCGGTTTGGATTGCGTGCAGGTGAGAGTTTTGCATATGTCCACGTAGCCAATAGTTTTGACCTTTATGTTATACAAGTACATCTAATTATGAAGGCACCCCACAGATGATACAACCTGTTTTTGGAGTGCAGGGATTTGAATGTGAAGCCTGCCCTCTGCTCTTGAAGAGGCCTGACAGGCACAGTATGCAAATTCCTCTGGAGGCAGGCACACACACCGCATACCTCCAATTCAGGTGAAGCTACCTGCCGGCAAGAGATGACCTTTCCACCCCACTGTGTTCTCACACACTCACTTTTGACTCACAACTTTTACAAAAAGCAAAACTTCCAGTTCACATATAAACCTTTTCATCGCTTTTAATCTCTGCATAATGAAATGGTTGAGATGGTTTAGAGTGGTTTGGAGTGAAATGCTCTCTTTCACAGAAGCTTACAGAGTCAGAACTCTTCATAGCGGAGGTAATAGAAACCAGACATTTGCAGAGTTTAAGGCCTCTGAAAGCAACATCTCAGAAGACTATTGCTTTTTTTTTTGTACCCTGTCATGTCTGGCAATTTTCGCAATCGGAATGGTGATCTGAATGCACTGATGTACCAAACAAGAACAGCTCTATAGGTTTCTATAGCCTATTCTTGTTAATATTTGTATTTTTATTTAACCATTTATTTAAAAAAGAGGAGAGAGATGAAAGAAAAGAAGAAAATAAAATAGTAAACAATAGTAATAATAATATGAATAAATAAATAAACAACTAAATAAATAAACAAATGAAAGAAAAGAGAAAAAAAGAAGAAAAAGGAATATATATATATACATACATACACATACACATAAATATAGATACATACATACATACATACACACATACACATATTTACATATCTATACATATGCGTATACATATATACACCCAATTCTATTATTTGCAGCAGTGTGTATCTATCTATCTATCTATCTATCTATCTATCTATCTATCTATCTATCTATCATAAAATATAATTATACAATTTAATATAATGTATGTCATGTCCAATGATTGATATGCATTTCCATGTATCAATTTAAATTAAATCAAAAGTATTGAAAGCTGTTTTTATTTCTAAAATAAATCTTGATCTTGGCCTCTCCTTGGTCTCGATCATGTCTCAGTCTTAACTTTTAGTCTTAGTGCGAGCAGTGTGTTCAGATCTCAATATTGACTCAATTATACTTCTACGGTTCTTGACTAAGACACTTCTAGAGGCAGGACAGTAATGAGCATCTTACTAATCACCTTCTATTGTCTGTCATATATCTAGGATATATAAGGAACATCAGGAAAAACGCTTTTTGACCATAAACATGTTGAGATCTTGCCAACTGGCCAGGGATGGAACTTGTACTGTACTTAAGTTGTTTACTCAATTATATTATTTACTCTTGTGTGTGTTAAATTTTTTATTTATTACTTCAGTATGTACAAGTAAATGTAGAGTTTTACTTAAGCATTGTTTTCTTTCTTTATATTATAAATTGATTGAGATTCAGACACCATGTGTAATTAATGTAATTAAATAAGCAGCTATAGAAACAGTAGCACAAGACAGTGAGCACAGGTCGTATAGGTTCTCTGCAGAAAGTGTTCTTAAAAGACTCAAGCTTTTAGGTCGGAGTGAAGCTTTTAGGTCAGTAGCGTTGCTTTGTTGTAGATGTGCCGGAGGCCTCAGTGACAAGTGGTTCTCAGGGGCCCTCTGAGTCCTTTTACTATCTGAGCTCAAAAAGAAAAAAGTTCCGACCTCTTTAAGTCACATAGCGACTCTGTAGTCTGTCCTCTACATCTCTCCTTCCTCTACACTTCCAGAGCCGCGAGTGCTAGCAACTAGGTCACTGCTTATGGAGTTCCTCTTCAGCGAGAAGCACTTCAGGTAAACGAGAAAATAATAATTTGCCAACTCATAGTAATATAGTTCACAATGCATTGAACTGGGGGAACAGCTGAAAGTTCTTAAAGGTGACATAGAAGAAGTTTATTCAGTATTTTAAATTGTTCTACGAAGTCTACATAGAAGTTATGTGACTTTGGTCATGAATGCTGATTGTCACACCCATTTACACGCTGCGATTTGAGCCTTGAATGAAACAAGTGGTTTTCAATTTTTGGTGAGCTCATGAATAATTTGATGAGCTCTGCTCTGATTGGCTGGTTTTACAGCGAGACACTGTTATGATCATACAGAAGTTACATGTCAAAACCGACACAGACAGAAAAATAAAATGAACTTCAGTGTAAATAAACTAGATGATCAGGCAACCTTACCTATACTAGCTACGTACTTTTGATCTCATCTTGACATCAACACTAAGTAAATTAAAGTAGTTCAGTTTAAGATGATCTGCTTCAACCAGCAAACAGTGATAAACTCACACAGCATGGCTGCTACTTACAGGTTACTGTTGGGGCTTCAGTATCTTCAGTATCAAACGTTGAGTGAAGCTGCTCAATATTGTCCAAGATTTAAGAAACTGTCCAAACAAACAAGATTGAAATAAATGTGTTTTCCTATTTACCAGCTTGTTTTGTATGCTTTCCGTTCACCCATAAATGGTGCCGCAGTTACACTCTGGTGCCTGAAGTTGTATTATTTAAGGTGATTAGATTAAGAAACTAGGTAAAGGGAAGCTGACTTTAGCCTTATGATGAACACCAGCCATGCCTATTCACAGTTGGGCTCCTTGGGAAGAGAATTAAAAGTGTTAACATCAATTACACACCTGATACAGTAGACTTCTCCACATAGTCCATCATTTTGGTTCCAGTTGCTGCTGCTGTTTGTAAATTTATGAGTGTGAATATTTATAAGTTAAGATTGTTATGTAACAGTCTAGGATTTTGGTCTGATTTACTGTCCTGTTTTATAAATGCATTTAAAATTGTATTTAAATGAGGTTCAACAGTATTTAGGAATTATTGGTATGTCAGTTCTATGCACTAAACTCTCTCTATTAAACTGTTATAATATATACAGTGTGGATTGACTGAGTGAAGGAAATGTCTTGAAACATATTGTGCAATATGTGTTTCATCAAACACTTTTCATTTCACAAAAGGGAAAATGTTCAGTTTTCAGCAATATGGGCCCCTTATTTTTTATAACCCTAACCCTCTTACACCATCATTTCACAACAATTAAACCCCCTTACCTCATCTTCATGATGCAACTATGAGGTAGTGATGTACTAACAAGCAGTGACTTGAAAGTAATTAAAATGCTGCACAAAGTTACAACCGTTTGGCACGACGTCTTGATGAGCACTAGCCACAGAATCTTGTGTTCTGCATTTCACACAGCAGTGTTTGAAAGTGCAGTCTGCATATGTGCGCTTTTAATTTATTGTAATTTTAAATATCATGAGATATTATTATTCATGCAATTGTTATTACATTTAATACTATCATTTCATATTTATATGTTGTATTTTTATAATTTATCATTTTTATTATTATGCTTTCAATACATGTATTCATTTTAATGCTTATTTTTACTTTTGTGCTTGCTGTTAATATTTGTTATTTTATATAATCACACTTTTTCCAGTAGCCAGTTATATTATTTATTTGTTTATATCACCGTTTATTTGTAAACATTTTGTCTTAATATTATATTTTTTTATATTATTGCGTGTTTTATGTTCATTTTTATTTTTATATTATCTTTTTTCTTTAGTATTTATTTATTTATTTATTTATTTGTTGTTATTTGCATCACCTTTTGTATCACACTCCGTCAAAACCCGCCTTGGTGCGAATTTGAACTAACTAGCCAATCCTCGCTCAGGGGCGCGAGACGTTACGAGCCAATCCGGCTGCGGGGGGCGGGGTTACTCGGTGCTGTTCATTACTTGCTGTCTGTCACTGTTGAAGTCTGTTCGCTGCAGTGAGGCACGTGAGCTGCTTCTGTTTATTTACAATATTGTAAACCGTCCTGGTCACGTGCTGCTCCCTCACCGCGCCCGCGAGCTGAGCGAGCGTTCATTAAACCGCACGTGTGAACGTTATTATTCTGAGTGAAAGCAGCGATCAAGGTCATCTGTGAGTCGGGCTCTTATCTCGCGCTCTTATAGCTGCCTCCGGTCATATACCCAGACAGTGTGCCGGCCTCTTCGTCGTGACTTTACATTTCTGACGTTCAGAGCAGGTAGAAAAGAGAAGCTGTTACCTGCGCGGATCGATTTCCCCTCTACATTATTTAAAAGCTTAAAGGGCAATTCCTCTCTAAACTCTCTAAAACCACCAGTGACGGTTTCCTTTTAATTTTATATGTAATATTGACATTTTAAGTTAAATCCGTAGCGTAAAACAATGTCTCAGACATCAGGGCAGCCTAACTATGAGGAAGCTCCTCACACATCTGGTTCCTATCACCACCACTTCTCAACAATGACTTGGCAAGTTTCTCTAGAACGAAGCATTTCACAAACCACTTTGTTTACATCATGACCCTTTAATTATGTAGAATTTATCTTCTCTTTGCCAGGAATGAGGGGATGTGATGGGGGGCTGTTACAACCAATTAGAATAACATGCTGTCAAACACATTATCCATTTTCATTGTAGTTGTAGTAATACAGATAATAGTACTACTAGTAGTACTAGTGGTGGCAGTGATAGTTGTAATAATAAGAGTAATAGAAGTAGTAGTAGTAGAGTTTGCAGTAGCAGTGATGTTGGTAGCAATAAGTGTAATAGCCCTACCACTAGTAGTGCTGGTGATAGTAATAAGGGTTATAGTATTGGGAGTGGTTGTCATAATAGTGTTAGTAGTAGTGATGGTAGTAGTAATAAGAGTAATAGTACTACTAGTTGTAGTAGTGATAGTAGTATGAATACAGGTAATAATTCAGATGGTAGTAGTGATAGTTGTAATAATAAGGGTAACAGTACTAATGATGGTAGTGGTAGTAATATTGATAGTTATAGTATTAAGGGTAATAGTACTACAAGTTGAAGTAGTGGTAGTAATAATAAGGGTAATAGAACTAACAGTAGTAGTGGTAGTTGTAGTAATAAGGGTAATAGTACTACTATTGTAGTGGTGTAGTGGTGGTGGTAGTAGTTTTGGTAGTAGTAGTAAAAATTGTAGTAAAAAGTTTAGTAATACTACTAGTGGTGGTGGTGGCCGTAGTATTGGTAGTAGTAAAAGTTGTAGTAATAAGTTTATTAGCACTACTAGCGGTAATGGTGGTAGTTGCTCCAGTCTAATTGGTAGTAGTTGTGGTAGTTGTAGTAATAAGGGGGATGGTAATACTAGTGGTTGGTGATGGCAGTAGTCAGGGTAGTGGTGGTGGCAGTAGTAGTCATAGTTGCCGTAATAAAGATAATAGTACTAATATTAGTAGTGGTGGTGGTGGTTGTGTTGGCAATTATATTGAAAGTGGTAGTTGTGATAAAAGTACTAGAACTAATAGTGGTGGTTGTAGCAGTAGTATTGGTAGTATTAGTAGTGATAATAGTAATAATAAGGGTAATAGTGCTACTTGTTGAAGTAGTGATCTTAGTAATAAGGGTAATAGTACTAATAGTAGCTTTGGAGGTGGTGGCAGTAGTATTGGTAGTAGTAGTGATAGTTGTAATAATAAGTGTGATAGTGCTACCAGTTGAGGTAGTAATAGTAGTAATAAGGGTGATAGTACTAATAGTAGCAATGGTGGTGGAGGTGGCAATAGTATTGGTAGTAGTGAACGTGATAGTTATAATAATAAAGATAACATTGCTAATAGTAGCGGTGGTGGTAACAGTCATATTGGTAGTAGTGGTAGTAGTGGTAGTGATAGTAGTAATGAGGGTAATAGTTCTAATAGTAGCATTGGTGGTGGTGACAGTCGTATTGGTAGTAGTAGTAGTGATAATAGTAGTAAGGAGAGTAATAGTACTAATAGTAGCAGTGGTGGTGACAGTCGTATTGGTAGTAGTGGTAGTAGTAGTAGTGATAATAGCAGTAATGAGGGTAATAGTACTAATAGTAGCAGTGGTGGTGACAGTCGTATTGGTAGTAGTGGTAGTAGTAGTGATAATAGTAGTAATGAGGGTAATAGTACTAATAGTAGCAGTGGTGGTGACAGTCGTATTGGTAGTAGTGGTAGTAGTGGTAGTGATAATAGTAGTAATGAGGGTAACAGTACTAATAGTAGCAGTGGTGGTAGCAGTCATAGTGATAGTAGTAGTAGTGATAATAGCAGTAATGAGGGTAACAGTATTAATAGTAGCGGTGGTGGTGGCAGTCGTATTAGTAGTAGTAGTGATAATAGCAGTAATGAGGGTAATAGTACTAATAGTAGCAGTGATGGTGACAGTCATATTGGTAGTAGTGGTAGTGGTAGTACTAGTGATAATAGCAGTAATGAGGGTAATAGTACTAATAGTAGCAGTGGTGGTGGCAGTCGTATTGGTAGTAGTAGTAGTGATAATAGCAGTAATGAGGGTAATAGTTCAAATAGTAGCATTGGTGGTGGTGACAGTCGTATTGGTAGTAGTGGTAGTAGTAATAGTAGTGATAATAGCAGTAATGAGGGTAATAGTACTAATAGTAGCAGTGGTGGTGGCAGTCGTCTTGGTAGTAGTAGTAGTGATAATAGCAGTAATGAGGGTAATAGTTCTAATAGTACCATTGGTGGTGGTGACAGTCGTATTGGTAGTAGTGGTAGTAGTAGTAGTAGTGATAATAGTAGTAATGAGGGTAATAGTACTAATAGTAGCAGTGGTGGTAGCAGTCGTATTGGTAGTAGTAGTAGTGATAATAGCAGTAATGAGGGTAATAGTACTAATAGTAGCAGTGGTGGTGACAGTCGTATTGGTAGTAGTGGTAGTAGTAGTGATAATAGTAGTAATGAGGGTAATAGTACTAATAGTAGCAGTGGTGGTAGCAGTCGTATTGGTAGTAGTAGTAGTGATAATAGCAGTAATGAGGGTAATAGTACTAATAGTAGCAGTGGTGGTGACAGTCGTATTGGTAGTAGTGGTAGTAGTAGTGATAATAGTAGTAATGAGGGTAACAGTACTAATAGTAGCAGTGGTGGTAGCAGTCGTATTGGTAGTAGTGGTGATAGTAGTAGTAGTGATAATAGTAGTAATGAGGGTAATAGTACTAATAGTAGCAGTGGTGGTGGCAGTCGTATTGGTAGTAGTGGTGATAGTTGTAGTAGTGATAGTAGTAATGAGGGTAATAGTACTAATAGTAGCAGTGGTGGTGACAGTCGTATTGGTAGTAGTGGTAGTAGTAGTGATATTAGTAGTAATGAGGGAAATAGTACTAATAGTAGCAGTGGTGGTGACAGTCGTATTGGTAGTAGTGGTAGTTGTAGTGATAATAGTAGTAATGAGGGTAACAGTACTAATAGTAGCAGTGGTGGTAGCAGTCGTATTGGTAGTAGTGGTAGTAGTAGTAGTGATAATAGTAGTAATGAGGGTAATAGTACTAATAGTAGCAGTAGTGGTGGCAGTCGTATTGGTAGTAGTGGTGATAGTTGTAGTAGTGATAGTAGTAATGAGGGTAATAGTACTAATAGTAGCAGTGGTGGTGGCAGTCGTATTGGTAATAGTGGTGATAGTTGTAGTAGTGATAGTAGTAATGAGGGTAATAGTACTAATAGTAGCAGTGGTGGTGACAGTCGTATTGGTAGTAGTAGTAGTGATAATAGCAGTAATGAGGGTAACAGTACTAATAGTAGCAGTGGTGGTAGCAGTCGTATTGGTAGTAGTGGTAGTAGTAGTAATGATAATAGTAGTAATGAGGGTAACAGTACTAATAGTAGCAGTGGTGGTGACAGTCGTATTGGTAGTAGTAGTAGTGATAATAGTAGTAATGAGGGTAATAGTACTAATAGTAGCAGTGGTGGTGACAGTCGTATTGGTAGTAGTAGTAGTGATAATAGCAGTAATGAGAGTAATAGTACTAATAGTAGTAGTGGTGGTAGCAGTCGTATTGGTAGTAGTAGTAGTGATAATAGCAGTAATGAGGGTAATAGTACTAATAGTAGCAGTGGTGGTAGCAGTCGTATTGGTAGTAGTGGTAGTAGTAGTAATGATAATAGTAGTAATGAGGGTAACAGAACTAATAGTAGCAGTGGTGGTGACAGTCGTATTGGTAGTAGTAGTAGTAGTGATAATAGTAGTAATGAGGGTAATAGTACTAATAGTAGCAGTGGTGGTGACAGTCGTATTGGTATTAGTGGTAGTAGTAGTGATAATAGTAGTAATGAGGGTAACAGTACTAATAGTAGCAGTGGTGGTAGCAGTCGTATTGGTAGTAGTGGTAGTAGTAGTAGTGATAATAGTAGTAATGAGGGTAATAGTCCTAATAGTAGCAGTGGTGGTGGCAGTCGTATTGGTAGTAGTGGTGATAGTTGTAGTAGTGATAGTAGTAATGAGGGTAATAGTACTAATAGTAGCGGGGTGGTGGCAGTCGTATTGGTAGTAGTGGTGATAGTTGTAGTAGTGATAGAAGTAATGAGGGTAATAGTACTAATAGTAGCAGTGGTGGTGACAGTCGTATTGGTAGTAGTAGTAGTGATAATAGCAGTAATGAGGGTAATAGTACTAATAGTAGCAGTGGTGGTGACAGTCGTATTGGTAGTAGTAGTGATAATAGTAGTAATGAGGGTAACAGTACTAATAGTAGCAGTGGTGGTGACAGTCGTATTGGTAGTAGTAGTAGTGATAATAGTAGTAATAAGGGTAATAGCACTAATAGTAGCAGTGGTGGTAGCAGTCGTATTGGTAGTAGTAGTAGTGATAATAGCAGTAATGAGGGTAATAGTACTAATAGTAGCAGTGGTGGTGACAGTCGTATTGGTAGTAGTGGTAGTAGTAGTAGTGATAATAGCAGTAATGAGGGTAATAGTACTAATAGTAGCAGTGGTGGTGACAGTCGTATTGGTAGTAGTGGTAGTAGTAGTAATGATAATAGTAGTAATGAGGGTAACAGTACTAATAGTAGCAGTGGTGGTGGCAGTCGTATTGGTAGTAGTGGTAGTAGTAGTAGTAGTGATAATAGCAGTAATGACGGTAATAGTACTAATAGTAGCAGTGGTGGTGACAGTTGTATTGGTAGTAGTGGTGATAGTTGTAGTAGTGATAATAGTAGTAATGAGGGTAATAGTACTAATAGTAGCGGTGGTGGTGACAGTCGTATTGGTAGTAGTAGTAGTGATAATAGCAGTAATGAGGGTAATAGTACTAATAGTAGCGGTGGTGGTGACAGTCTTATTGGTAGTAGTGGTAGTAGTAGTAGTGATAATAGTAGTAATGAGGGTAATAGTACTAATAGTAGCGGTGGTGGTGACAGTCGTATTGGTAGTAGTAGTAGTGATATTAGCAGTAATGAGGGTAATAGTACTAATAGTAGCGGTGGTGGTGACAGTTGTATTGGTAGTAGTGGTAGTAGTAGTAGTGATAATAGTAGTAATGAGGGTAATAGTACTAATAGTAGCGGTGGTGGTGACAGTCGTATTGGTTGTAGTAGTAGTGATAATAGTAGTAATAAGGGTAATAGTACTAATAGTAGCGGTGGTGGTGACAGTCGTATTGGTAGTAGTGGTAGTAGTAGTAGTGATAATAGCAGTAATGAGAGTAATAGTACTAATAGTAGCAGTGGTGGTAGCAGTCGTATTGGTAGTAGTAGTAGTGATAATAGTAGTTATGAGGGTAATAGTACTAATATTAGCAGTGGTGGTAGCAGTCGTATTGTTAGTAGTGGTAGTAGTAGTAGTAGTAGTAGTGATAATAGTAGTAATGAGGGTAATAGTACTAATATTAGCAGTGGTGGTAGCAGTCGTATTGGTAGTAGTAGTAGTGATAATAGTAGTAATGAGGGTAATAGTACTAATAGTAGCAGTGGTGGTAGCAGTCGTATTGGTAGTAGTAGTGATAATAGTAGTAATGAGGGTAATAGTACTAATAGTAGCAGTGGTGGTAGCAGTCGTAGTGGTAGTAGTGGTAGTGATAATAGCAGTAATGAGAGTAATAGTACTAATAGTAGCAGTGGTGGTGACAGTCGTATTGGTGGTAGTAGTAGTGATAATAGCAGTAATGAGGGTAATAGTACTAATATTAGCAGTGGTGGTAGCAGTCGTATTGGTAGTAGTAGTAGTGATAATAGTAGTAATGAGGGTAATAGTACTAATAGTAGCGGTGGTGGTGACAGTCGTATTGGTAGTAGTAGTAGTGATAATAGTAGTAATGAGGGTAATAGTACTAATAGTAGCAATGGTGGTAGCAGTCGTATTGATACTAGTAGTAGTGATAATAGTAGTAATGAGGGTAATAGTACTAATAGTAGCGGTGGTGGTGACAGTCGTATTGGTAGTAGTAGTAGTGATAATAGTAGTAATGAGGGTAATAGTACTAATAGTAGCAGTGGTGGTAGCAGTCGTATTGGTTGTAGTAGTAGTGATAATAGTAGTAATGAGAGTAATAGTACTAATAGTAGCGGTGGTGGTGACAGTCGTATTGGTAGTAGTAGTAGTGATAATAGTAGTAATGAGGGTAATAGTACTAATAGTAGCAGTGGTGGTAGCAGTCGTATTGGTAGTAGTAGTAGTGATAATAGCAGTAATGAGGGTAATAGTACTAATAGTAGCGGTGGTGGTGACAGTCGTATTGGTAGTAGTGGTAGTAGTAGTAGTGATAATAGTAGTAATGAGGGTAATAGTACTAATAGTAGCGGTGGTGGTGACAGTCGTATTGGTAGTAGTAGTAGTGATATTAGCAGTAATGAGGGTAATAGTACTAATAGTAGCGGTGGTGGTGACAGTCGTATTGGTAGTAGTGGTAGTAGTAGTAGTGATAATAGTAGTAATGAGGGTAACAGTACTAATAGTAGCAGTGGTGGTAGCAGTCGTATTGGTAGTAGTGGTAGTAGTAGTAGTGATAATAGTAGTAATGAGGGTAATAGTCCTAATAGTAGCAGTGGTGGTGGCAGTCGTATTGGTAGTAGTGGTGATAGTTGTAGTAGTGATAGTAGTAATGAGGGTAATAGTACTAATAGTAGCAGGGGTGGTGGCAGTCGTATTGGTAGTAGTGGTGATAGTTGTAGTAGTGATAGAAGTAATGAGGGTAATAGTACTAATAGTAGCAGTGGTGGTGACAGTCGTATTGGTAGTAGTAGTAGTGATAATAGCAGTAATGAGGGTAATAGTACTAATAGTAGCAGTGGTGGTGACAGTCGTATTGGTAGTAGTAGTGATAATAGTAGTAATGAGGGTAACAGTACTAATAGTAGCAGTGGTGGTGACAGTCGTATTGGTAGTAGTAGTAGTGATAATAGTAGTAATAAGGGTAATAGTACTAATAGTAGCAGTGGTGGTAGCAGTCGTATTGGTAGTAGTAGTAGTGATAATAGCAGTAATGAGGGTAATAGTACTAATAGTAGCAGTGGTGGTGACAGTCGTATTGGTAGTAGTGGTGGTAGTAGTAGTGATAATAGCAGTAATGAGGGTAATAGTACTAATAGTAGCAGTGGTGGTGACAGTCGTATTGGTAGTAGTGGTAGTAGTAGTAATGATAATAGTAGTAATGAGGGTAACAGTACTAATAGTAGCAGTGGTGGTGGCAGTCGTATTGGTAGTAGTGGTAGTAGTAGTAGTGATAATAGCAGTAATGACGGTAATAGTACTAATAGTAGCAGTGGTGGTGACAGTTGTATTGGTAGTAGTGGTGATAGTTGTAGTAGTGATAATAGTAGTAATGAGGGTAATAATACTAATAGTAGCGGTGGTGGTGACAGTCGTATTGGTAGTAGTAGTAGTGATAATAGCAGTAATGAGGGTAATAGTAATAATAGTAGCGGTGGTGGTGACAGTCGTATTGGTAGTAGTGGTAGTAGTAGTAGTGATAATAGTAGTAATGAGGGTAATAGTACTAATAGTAGCGGTGGTGGTGACAGTCGTATTGGTAGTAGTAGTAGTGATATTAGCAGTAATGAGGGTAATAGTACTAATAGTAGCGGTGGTGGTGACAGTCGTATTGGTAGTAGTGGTAGTAGTAGTAGTGATAATAGTAGTAATGAGGGTAATAGTACTAATAGTAGCGGTGGTGGTGACAGTCGTATTGGTTGTAGTAGTAGTGATAATAGTAGTAATAAGGGTAATAGTACTAATAGTAGCGGTGGTGGTGACAGTCGTATTGGTAGTAGTGGTAGTAGTAGTAGTGATAATAGCAGTAATGAGAGTAATAGTACTAATAGTAGCAGTGGTGGTAGCAGTCGTATTGGTAGTAGTAGTGATAATAGTAGTTATGAGGGTAATAGTACTAATATTAGCAGTGGTGGTAGCAGTCGTATTGTTAGTAGTGGTAGTAGTAGTAGTAGTAGTAGTGATAATAGTAGTAATGAGGGTAATAATACTAATATTAGCAGTGGTGGTAGCAGTCGTATTGGTAGTAGTAGTAGTGATAATAGTAGTAATGAGGGTAATAGTACTAATAGTAGCAGTGGTGGTAGCAGTCGTATTGGTAGTAGTAGTAGTGATAATAGTAGTAATGAGGGTAATAGTACTAATAGTAGCAGTGGTGGTAGCAGTCGTAGTGGTAGTAGTGGTAGTGATAATAGCAGTAATGAGAGTAATAGTACTAATAGTAGCAGTGGTGGTGACAGTCGTATTGGTAGTAGTAGTAGTGATAATAGCAGTAATGAGGGTAATAGTACTAATATTAGCAGTGGTGGTAGCAGTCGTATTGGTAGTAGTAGTAGTGATAATAGTAGTAATGAGGGTAATAGTACTAATAGTAGCGGTGGTGGTGACAGTCGTATTGGTAGTAGTAGTAGTGATAATAGTAGTAATGAGGGTAATAGTACTAATAGTAGCAGTGGTGGTAGCAGTCGTATTGATAGTAGTAGTAGTGATAATAGTAGTAATGAGGGTAATAGTACTAATAGTAGCGGTGGTGGTGACAGTCGTATTGGTAGTAGTAGTAGTGATAATAGTAGTAATGAGGGTAATAGTACTAATAGTAGCAGTGGTGGTAGCAGTCGTATTGGTTGTAGTAGTAGTGATAATAGTAGTAATGAGAGTAATAGTACTAATAGTAGCGGTGGTGGTGACAGTCGTATTGGTAGTAGTAGTAGTGATAATAGTAGTAATGAGGGTAATAGTACTAATAGTAGCAGTGGTGGTAGCAGTCGTATTGGTAGTAGTAGTAGTGATAATAGTAGTAATGAGGGTAATAGTACTAATAGTAGCAGTGGTGGTAGCAGTCGTATTGGTAGTAGTAGTAGTGATAATAGTAGTAATGAGAGTAATAGTACTAATAGTAGCGGTGGTGGTGACAGTCGTATTGGTAGTAGTAGTAGTGATAATAGTAGTAATGAGAGTAATAGTACTAATAGTAGCGGTGGTGGTGACAGTCGTATTGGTAGTAGTAGTAGTGATAATAGTAGTAATGAGGGTAATAGTACTAATAGTAGCAGTGGTGGTAGCAGTCGTATTGGTAGTAGTAGTAGTGATAATAGTAGTAATGAGAGTAATAGTACTAATAGTAGCGGTGGTGGTGACAGTCGTATTGGTAGTAGTAGTAGTGATAATAGTAGTAATGAGGGTAATAGTACTAATAGTAGCAGTGGTGGTAGCAGTCGTATTGGTAGTAGTAGTAGTGATAATAGCAGTAATGAGGGTAATAGTACTAATAGTAGCAGTGGTGGTAGCAGTCGTATTGGTAGTAGTAGTAGTGATAATAGTAGTAATGAGGGTAACAGTACTAATAGTAGCAGTGGTGGTAGCAGTCGTATTGGTAGTAGTGGTGGTAGTAGTAATGATAATAGTAGTAATGAGGGTAATAGTACTAATAGTAGCAGTGGTGGTAGCAGTCGTATTGGTAGTAGTGGTGGTAGTTGTTGTATTAGTAGTAGTTGCTATGTTTACTACAGAGACTGTGTTTTTTCTAACTGTCTGCCTTAGACAGTATTCTTCAGTCGACCCTGAGAAGAAAGTAAAAAGGCTTCATTGTGTGTAGTTTGTTGTGTAGTCAGTGAATCTTTTTCCTATCTGATGATGAAGAACCTGCTATTCAAACAAATGTCAACAGCTGCACAAAACAGCCTAATGTGGAGATGAAAAACGAGCTTCTACTGTCAGCAGAGGGAACAAAGCGTTTTAAAGCTGTATTTTGGTTTCATTGTGTTCTTTTCAGCAATCTTTTCCCTGTTTCTATTAATCTTCCTCCTCCATCACACTCACTATTGTTTTCCCACCATTCAACTCAACTCGAATTGTTGTGCAGTTTGTGCATTTGAATGCACACAGACTATTTCTGTAGTTTACTTCATCTGTATTACTGCTCTCTCTCTCTCTCTCTCTCTCTCTCTCTCTCTCACTCTCTTTTTCACTCTCTGTCATTTTCTCTTTTTCTCGCCATCTCCCAATAATCTCTCTCTTCATTCTCTATCCCTTTTCTTCTCTTTCTCTCTCTCTCTCACTCTTGTTTATTCTTCTTTTGATCCTTTTCTCTAATTCTCTCATTTTGTTTTTTTTACTTCTCACTTTTTTCTTATTCTGTCTCCATTCTTTCTCTTCGTCTCACTCAGTCCTGCCCACTGGCTTTTCTTTCTTTCTTTTTTCTCTTTCCATCATTCTGTTTCTCTCTCTCTCTGTCCTTGTGTGCCCTCGTTCTCTTCTTCATTGAGTATCACGGTTCAGTTGGACTGTATGAACTGGGCTTATTTGGACTGATGCTCGTTTTGCCTGCGTGTTTGCATAATGCATGTGTGTTTGCTGCCATGGCTACTAATGGAATCCTCACAGATAGCGCAGTGTTCTGTCTGGAGTGTTAATGGCTCCTCCTTCCTGTGTGCATGCGTCTGTCTGCGTGTCTTTCTTGTAGGTGTAAATGTAAAAGAGGCATCAGCAGCAAGATTTGATTGTTACTGTTATTTTTCACTTCAGTAAGAAAAAAAAATGCCTGCATATGTTTTGTTTCCATAGTCACCGACCTGTTAAAGGGCCGGCTTCAGGGACGACTACACAAGTTTGAGGATGTAAACATTATTTCAAATGTGCAATTCACTCTCTAAGACAGCAGCTTAGTTCTGCACATTAACATCGAAGCTTTAAGCAATGAGGCTCAAAACAGGACAGCCAATCAAAACACAGGCATGCTTAAAATGCAGTCGCATGCAGAAGTTTGGGTACCTGGTTAATCAGGCTTTTGTTGATTTCTAAGTGAAAGTAAGTTACACATCTTCTACATAGAGCACGCTTCTGCATCTTCTGCACTTCCTTTTTTTTCATATGAAACTCAGTATACACATTTATTTTTAGAAAAAGTGAATGTTTAGGTTTCCTGTAGGCAACCTGTTTATTTTATTTATTTATTTTCTCAAAGAAAAACAACAGAGCTGCTCAAATGTTTGCAGGCTACTTTGTGAGCCTTGAAGTGCTTTTTTTATTATATTACTACTGTTGTCAACTTTATATCATCACTATCATTTGAACACGTCCTTTATATCCTGTAAAAGTTATATGATTATATTAAATATTAAAGTATTATATATATATATATATATATATATATATATATATATATATATATATATATATATATATATATATATATATAGCCATAATATAGGAGAAAAATCAGTGAGCAGCGGAGAAAAAGTACTGAGAAAAGTTGAGCTTTAAATGTGGAAAGGGAGTGACAGTCACGAAGAGATTGTGGTAAGGAGTTCCACAGTTTGGGGGCCATAACACTGAAAGCTCTGCCCCCAACAGAAACCAGTCTGAATTTGGGAACAGACAGGCGACCTGCTTCAGAGGACCTAAGAGTACGGACAGGGCAGTACAGGTGCAGGAGCTCAGCTAAGTAGGCAGGAGCTAAACCATGAAGGGATGTATATGTTAGCAGGAGGAGTTTAAACTGGATCCGAAGCTTGACAGGTAGCCAGTGTAACTGTAACAGAACTGGTGTGATATGAACTGATTTTTTAGAACGAGTGAGTATTCTAGCTGCTGAGTTTTGTACATACTGGACGGGATGGACAGCTCTGTTTGGAATGCCAATAAGAAGAAAGTTGCAGTAGTCTAATCGGGATGATACTAATGCATGGACCAGAGTTTCAGTATCTTTTATGGAGAGTAAGGGTCTAAGACGAGAAATATTACGGAGATGGAAAAAAGCTGTCAAACGAGTCTTGAAGTCTTTCATAACTGACTGGATAAACAGATACATTGTACTGCCATTCAAAACCGTAACAATTTGCCTAGCTTTGCAACCAGCCTGCAGCTGAAACTGACCACTGTACTTATTAGCGATCCATTACTGGTGGCCACTTGACAATCAGCTAGAAAAGGCAAAGTGGTCTCCTGTGAGCAGTTACTGTACTGCTGGTAACATATAGTGCAAAATCTATAAGTGCTTATCAATACATCTTCTGCACACTGTGGAGCAGCATCCAGCACTAGCGCAGCCTACCAGCCTGTGTGACTATGTGAGTCTAGTAGATACTGTTCTAAGCATCATCTGCATCAAAAAATATCAGAATTACATAACTTACCCCAGATGATCAGCCAAGACAGGTTTAGTGTCTAGAGTTCGCTTCCTTAGTTTTGCACTGAAGGTAACAAAATACCAACAAGATACTAGATCATTACACACTTGCCTCAGAGTTTTGAAGTGATTTTGAGTGCACTTGTGGTTTCATACTGACATACTGTTGTCTACAGAAACTGACAAGTGTACGTGGCTACACAACATACTTTTGTCCATTTTGCCGGTGGGGAAACCCCAGAGCCTTCCAGACTGGGACTTCAGGAGCTGGGTTGAAGTCAGATTAGCTACCGACGTCACACCAATCATGTTTTGATTAGATGGGGCCAATTTTGTGAGGAAAAACATGTAGGCCAGTGTTTTCCAAGCCCAGTGTTGTCCTTCTCTCAACACACCTGATTGAACTAATTAGCTCATTACCAGCCCCTTACTGAGCTTAAGTGGGTGTATTACAGCCGGAAAAACAGTAAAATGTTTAGAACAGTGTGCCTCCAGGACCAGGGTTGGGAAACACTGCTCTAAACCTCCAGTAAGTGCTAGATACTGCTGCTTTTGAGTGTTCTCAGTTTTTAAAGCAGCATGAATTGGTCGAATTTGACGTCAGTGCTATTTTTATCACGGCTAATAGTCTAGAAATGCAGCTGTAACATTGTAACTGTAACACTGGGATGTAATATCACTGTACAGATACAGTTATGGTAATGGTTATGTAACATCAGTGATTGTGAATATTGATGTTCACATGTCAGTTGTTTTTAGTTGTAGTAGTGAAGAAGAAGTAGTGGATCTGTGGTCTGTCTACAGTAGCAAGTTCAGTTAAAACTTCTAACTGAGGTTTAGCTGCACAAACTCCAACAATCTTAGTTACACACATTTTACGATGGTAGTTTACAAATATCCCTGTTTATGGTGGTTTAGTTACTCGGGCTGATTAAGTCTTATATGTGCGCACATGAAAAAGAGATTGTTATGGCATAAATCCAGCCGTGTGAAACATCAGCTGGAGGAAACTTCCTAAAATTATAGAAAGTAAAGCATTTACAATAGGATAAAAGCTACGCTGTCACAATTGGCATCAGTACTAGATTGTACTAACCTTAAAGTTAACTGTGTGGGTAAAAAATATTGCTTTGTGTGACAGACACTTGGATTCTGAATACTAAGAAAATTATCTGTAATTAAAACTTATTAGAATCATAAACAAGCATCCAATCATCAGCATAATAAGCTACTACATGTCAAAGTGTATGCTAATGTCTGTTATAAGCCTCAAATAAAACAAACTGAATGTGTATTCCAAGCTTCACATGTCTCTGTTTAAACTAGAATGACTCATGTGTACCACAACACTAACATACTATTAGAAATCCCATAGGGGCACTAACAGAAATTAGCATTTTGCGAAGGTGTTTTTTTCTTCTTCTATTCTGTATTTTTGGTTTTTAATCAATGTTTTGACAGTCATGCCACGAACGTAACTAAGTGTCAGTATCAGAAACCACTTAAGTGAGTCTGTTTGCGATTCAACACAACACATCAACACAACATGCCGTGTTGGGCCCTTAACAAAGAAAGAAGACGCTTGTTTTGATTTTTAAGGATTATGTTGAATGAACATTTATGTGTGTGTAGGTGTTTAAAGCTATGCTTGCTATTCATTTGTTATCTGTGCTTGCTAACCATATACTGGCTATTCAAAATGAGATAAAATTTTCATTACCAAAACAATCACTACTGAAGCATTTTATGTTTTTTTTTAAATAGTTATTATTCACATTCACATTTTGTTTCAAACAAATGCAACAACAGCATTCAGCTTTCATGTATAGATAAAAGGGTAGAGATTTTAACAGCGGCCTTAAAGTGTTAACAGCTCAACTGTATGAAGTTAGTCTGTGGCAAATTAAACGAGCATCCCTTCTCAGATCACGTAATGTCAACACACACACACACACACACACACACACCCTGTCTGGTGTTCCTCCCTCAGTCTTTCATCGTCTCCTGGCCTCCTTTGCATGCACAACCAAATACCTAACACCAACACCAAGTGATATTTCAAACAGCACCATTTCATTCTGATAGGGGGGATATCCTAACCCCTGGTTATTTCACCCCCTCTCCAACCCCTTCTCTCTCCCAGCCCCCTCCTCAGTCTCATTAATATGCTGCTAGCGTACAGTCTCATGACACGCGCCGCTGGCTTACTAGCCCAGTCAGACAGGTGATGGCCTGTCTGCTGGCTGCTGTCTGGGGAAACTCCCAGACTCTGCGTTTATTGCTTTTCAGAAATTGGGAGAAAGCGCCGTCTTGGGACGTGGAGTTCCTTATAAATCTGCAGCTAAATTACTTCAGGCTATCTTTATTCTGCCCACCATTTAAGAAGCCATTAAAACCAGACCAGATCTCTCCCTGAATTTAAGACCAAGTCACAGCAATGTAGACTGCAGAGGATGCAGCATTCACAGCAGTGCATTACTGTTTTAGTATAGAGGAAAAAAGAGAAAGGCTGGACTAGTATTGCTGCAAAAACCTCCTTCCTGCTCCTACTTATGCCCAAATAATAAACAGAGGCTTGATTTTGATGGGATGCTGTGCTGTTCCAACATGTATTGTTTACACTGGAGTGTTATGACTACACTGTAAAAACAGTTGTCTGTTCAACCTTCTCATGCACTAACAGGCAGTTTGAAACTTTACTTTCAGGTCAAATGAAATGTTAATTCAAATGAAGCAAAGAAAAATAAAGGCTCAGATTAGCAAAAGCTGATATTCTTCATCCAGATCTTTCCAAAAACATGTCATTGGTGGATTATCATGCCAGAAAAATGTGCAAAAAAGTAGTAATGGATACATTCTTTACATTAAATAACACTGTTATAAAAGTAAACAAATTTTCACAAAAAACTAAAAAAATATATAAGCATACTGTCCTATTTACTTTGCCTAATTTCCAATTTTTTTAAATACATTTTATATTTTTTCTCATAAAATGCCATCAAGATGATTCCTAACAATATGGATGGAAGTGTTTCTTCAGAATATCCTGTCTTCTCTGTGGGTTTTCGGGCTTCTTGATAGTGGGTTTGGGGATTTTTGGAAAATTCTATTTAAAACCAGATAAAAAATCTATTTAAAAACCCTAAATTTTACAGATTGTACTCAATGAACTGTTTTTACGCTCACACCAAACATTTCACACCGCACCTTATACTCTGGGTGACCAGTGACTAGAAACAATTGGCCCTATAGATGGTCTACAGACTGCTTTCTACACTCTGAAATGTCCAGTCCAGTGGCTCTGCACACTCTGCTGCCAAAATTCTCTAAAATTGCCAGATGTATATAAGTTGTATATTGTGGGGGGGGCATGTGGTGGGCCACTGCTCATCTTGTCTTGTGCCTCTTGGCTACAAACAACACAGCCATAAAGAGATTTTCTCATTTGAAATCAAGTTTTAGCTCTTCTTATTGCTTGATTGAATGGAGCCCCTAATTATGTTATTCATCTAAAGTTGCTTTACATAATTCTTCACAAACTTCGGACGAAAAAATCTAACTAAGTTACCGTCCACTACAGACATAATCGTCTTCTCCAAATAACTAATTCTAAAACTAAAAACAGAACTGGTTAATTAGTTATTCTCAGTTGGTGAGAACTGAGGCTTGAGCCAAGGTTCAGATGCATCAGTATATTTCCTGTCCTACTTTTTTAGTTGTTTATCTTTTACATTCATTTCCTCGTGCCAGAGAAAAGATCAGAGCCTATTCTTTTAGTTTCTCTTTGTTTGTAGAGGTCGTTTTTGTTCCATCCCCATGGTTTTCTTGTTAACACACAGAAGGGAAATTGCATTCTTCCAAACTAAGAACAGCTAACAAACATGTGAATCCACACGTCTACCAAATTAGGCAAAATCAAGGAAAGCAGACCGGAGAGGAGCCACTATGTTAGCCTAGTTAGGCGTATGGCTGGAAATCAGTGGCTGGAAATGCCAATTCTACAATTTGGAACTCCTAAAGCTTTGGACGGTGGTGTTCAGGTCTGCCTGCTCCCGCAATCACACAGGGTTGGAATATCCTGCCACCATTATCAAAACAGTCTAAATATCTCACTTTTGTAACAGATTTGTGGCTTACAATCAAACAGCATTGGCAGCAGTGAAACATCTACCCTCCAAAAGGAGCTGACGGAGGAGTATCAGGTAATGCTGCAGTCTAGCCATCACATTAGTCAGCCACGTCCATTTAGCTTCAGCTAGATCTCCACACTGCCTTTATAGGAAAGTTAACAGGTCATTTATTTTAACTGACATTATATTAGAATAATTCAGGTGAGAGTAGGCAAAGTTATTCTACTCTAGCATCCCGCTACAACACTGGCCACTGGCTACTGAAGTTAGGAGTGTAGGAGGCGTGGCCACCAGAGCAAGTGGGAAACACTGCTCTAGATCTCCAGTAAGTGCTAGATACTGCTGCTTTTGAGTGGTCTCAGTTTTTAAAGCAGCATAAATTGGTCGAATTTGACGCCAGTGCTATTTTTATCACGGCTAATAGTCTAGAAATGCATCTGTAACATTGTAACTGTAACAGTGTGATGTAATATCACTGTACAGATACAGTAATGCTAATGGTTATGTAACATCAGTGATTGTGAATATTGATGTTCACTTGTCAGTTGATTTTAGTTCTCCAAGAAGAAGTAGTGGATCTGTGGTCTGTCTAAAGAAGCAAGTTCAGTTAGAACTTCTAACTGAGGTTCAGCTGCACAAACTCCAACAACATTAGTTACACACCAGAGTGGCCACCAGAGCAACCCTGCGTGGAGCCTCTCTGGAGCAGTAAGACTTATTAATTGTGGCTGTTAGTCTTTAAGATGAATATGCGAGATGCATGTGCTTTATTGTGCCTTGTTGTTCTGTACTGTGGGGTAGTTTGTGTGAGTTTGCGACTCACCTACCTGCTTTCTGGTCATGTCAGTGACTACTGAGCTGTGGTTCACCTTAAACTGCTGCATATAAAGCAGCATTCATGTGAAGCCCTATACTGCCAGTGTCTTCCTCACTCCAGTACTATCAATATATCAATACCATTATCTAAATTATATCATTTTGTATTTGATGTAATGCTGTACTTCTTGTTTTGCTAGATTTTCTTCTCTGTGACTTGGTTTTTAGATGAAAAGCTCCCCACAAACCAGGGGCTGCATTTCCCCAAATAGCAGTTATTTCTGTATTTGAATGAAAGCAGTACAAATATTAGATATGAAAGTTTTACCTTATCAACTTTTGTGAACATTCTGAATTAAGTCCAGTAATGAATTACAAAGAACTTAGAGCAATTTTAAACTACAAATGTTTGAAGACTTTCAAAAACGTGATGCAATCATGCTTAGATATAAAAGGAGCATCCAGAAAAAAGTTGACTCCTCTATGAGCAAGGATGGTTCGAGGCTCACCAGTTCGCCATCAGCAAAAAATCCAGCAGTTCAAAAATAAAGTTCCACAGACTGCAAGGAGTTTCAGTGTATTTTCTGTGTACTATCATAAACGATTTCAGGAAATCCGGAGAAATCTCTGTGCCCTCTGACGGCACTGCATTAAAAACCAGCGTACATCTATGATGGATATCAGCGCATGGGTTCAGGAATACTCCGACAAACTGTTGTCAACACACACTGTTTAACTCCACAAACACATTCACGAGCACATGACTGTACTGTGCCCAACAGAAACAATATGTCAGCAGCTTCCAGAAACACTGGCAGGTCAACCTTTCAGGTCGTTTACAGATGTCGTGTTCTTCAGATCAAAGAAATACAAAACTATCCAATATGTTACCAGAGTAAAGTTTAAAAGCCAGGGTCTGTCAGGGTGTGTGGGGAGTATTCGTCTTTAAAGTCACTATTACTACAAATTTTAGAACAACACATGCTGCCTTCTAGATGATGTCTTTTTCAGGGACGTTACTCTTATTTAAACTTAACACCACCACACATTCTGCAGGAGTTACAACAGTATGGTATAAACAGAGAGTGCAGGTTAGGGTTAGGGTTAGGGTTAGGGTTAGGGTTAGGTGGCCTTTCCTCCAGAACGGTCTCCCACTACAAAAGTGTGCAAAACACAAAAATGAAGACTTGTGTAACAAAAGAATGGCAAGAGATCCTTCTTTTAAAACTGTATCTGTTTGTTACTTAGTGTTGTTATAATGAAAAGTGCTGTAACACCGTGGTCAACATGATTCTATCCCAACTTTTTTCAAATGTGTGTAGCAGGAATCTATTTTAGAATCATTGTATGTTTCTATTTTGCCCAGAATGTACTGATCAATGCTTTCTGGTTTTAATAACATTTCACATACTGTCCCAACTTCTTTGGAACTGAGATTGTACATATTTAACAAATAATTAATAAAATATTAATCCTTAAAAACTTCTTATATATTAATTGTATTCAAGTGTAGTGTATTCAGATATCTTAACTGTAACTGAATGATAAATGACAATTATTACAATAATCCAAGGGGAGGGTCGTTTTGGCTCTTTCCTCCATGGTCACGTCTAGTATTTGTTTGCTTTTGTGAAAGTGTGAAATGTAACATTATATTGATATTAATAGCCTACACAACAAATAACCTGTAACCTACTTAAAGAAATAGTGAAGATTTTCTTAAGAAAATAAATGAGACTTTCTTAAGAAACTATTTATTCTTTCTTAGAAAAGCCAGGATCCAGCCCCAGGCTTCTAATTCACTCACTCGTTCACATTTACCAACCTGAGAATTCTCCACCGGGGGCGTTTTGGTGCTTTGTGTCAGTGACACTATGTGTCCTTGTTGGACTGAAAAATCTAAAATATGACAATGTGGAATTGACTCGTGACTTGTAACTGACCCCTCAATTCCAATCACCTGGAATAGGAATCAAGTCAACTCCAGAATGTTGATAGTGCTAAATCAGGACACGCGCAATAAAATAGTTATAGTTTACACTCGTTTTTCTGAATCAGATACAAAACTTTATTATTGGTGTAGGCTTGCAAATTTTTATTAATAGCCTGTTCTGGACTATATTGACTAATAAAATCATTTGCCCCCCAGAAAAGGAACAGCTTGTAGCCATTGTAAAAATATCTTGATGATGTCGCTGGTCATTCAATACGGGCTCAGAAACTGGCTGTTGTTGTTGTCAGTTTGCCAGATATATCCCGTTTGCCCTGATCTTAGTTACACCATGTTTTGTGACAGCGGTTGTGGTTACAGTGTGGAAAACAGAAAGCTGTTCCTGGGCCAGTGCCAAAGGGCAGCTTCTATTTAGTGTGTGTGATCTGCGGTGGGGCACCCAAGGGGGCTCTCTGGAGGCTCCAGGCTGGTTTGGGAAATGCCTGAGTGATGATGTAATGTTTACACAAGGAGCCAAACAGAGAGGGATAGCATGGAGGACGTGAGCTGGTGACCAAACACAGTAGAATGATGCATACCCACAACCCCCTGCAGACAGATACCAGAAAGATAGACAACGAGTAAACAAAGGTAGAGGCAGAGGGTTTGTGTGTTTGCTTGGTGGGTTGGTTGTTTTTTACATGTTTAGGACATAATGCTTGGACTATGTAGGAAAACAAGAGAAAAAACTGTTTGTTTTGTTGTTATCTAAGATGAGCTGTTTAGATAATGTATTTTATTAACTGAGGCAAAATCATTTAGAGTCCATGTCCTGCATAGACATGCTACAAAATAGTACATAATATAACTAATGACATAATAAATCTTTGTTTTTTGAACATGAATTTTATCATTTTCCCTTGGGGTCCATTTAGTGCCTAATATTTATAATCCATTTCTCTTTTTTATTTTTTCCTTTAATTATAGAGCTGTTTTTGTCACTTTACCTTTAAGACTCACATTTGTAAATAAGCTCTGTTCTGATTGGCTGTCCTGTATTGAGCATTATAGAAAAACAACATTCCATTCTGTTTTTATTTTATAATATGGCCCCTTTAAAATGTGTTGTGCTGGTATGAGTGATTCTGGCACAGCACTGCTGGAGTTTTTAAACACTGTGTCCACTCACTGTCCACTCTAGGAGACACATTGTAGTTCTTCATCAATGGACACTGCTCACAGGACGCTTGGTTGGTGGGCTATTCTCAGTCCAGCAGTGACACTGAGGGGTTTAAACACTTCAGCAGCACTGCTGTGTCTGATCCACTCACACCAGCACAACACATACTAACACACCACCACCATTTTACTGTCACTGCAGTGCTGAGAATGACCCACCACCCAAATAGTACCTGCTCTGCAGTGGTCCTGTAGGGGTTCTGACCAGAGTAGCCAAGTATACAGAGAATCAGTTTGATTACAGTCTGTAATTGTAAAACTACTAAGTTCTCCTATATGGTAAGTGAGGCTGAGTGTAAAAAGAAGGAGGTGGTTTTAATGTTATGGAAGATCAGTTCATATATACAAATATTATATATATATATATATATATATATATATATATATATATATATATATATATATATATATATATATATATATATATATAATGTTTCTATACAAAATTGATTTAGAAATGAAGAAACATGAATCAAAAAATAGTATCCCACATTTTCATGTCTCTACCAAAACTCAAAGACCCCCACATTTCAGAGAATCGAGTGAGACTTCATCCCTGTCCCTCATGACTACATGATCCCACTGTTCTAAATTTGTCCCAGAATCTGAAAATCTATGTGTAACATTAAGAACATTCACTACTGAAACACAGTTTTGTGGTTAAATATGTGTAAATATTATGATTTTAATATTTGTGTGTACAGCTGTTCAAAGCTGGGTTTGCTACTCATGTACTGGCCAGTGTATTTGAGTTCTGCTAAAATTGAAATCCCTTCCAAAAGAGTCACTACTAAAATATGTGGTGCCATTTATCCTCTATTAGTTTGTGCCCCCATCACCTATACATATGAAAATGTAATATACAGTATTTATGTAATTTCCAGTTAAAACAGCTAATGAGTGCATTATTTATGTTCCTGGAGATGTTCCTGGAGACATTAGATATAAGAATATCCACTTGCATATAGAATGTGAAAAGTAATGAATGAAATATGTTTCTGAATCTGAAAATGGGACAGAGATGGAAAGATTGAAATTCAAAGGATGTGCAAAAAACTGTTCCTACAGATGTCTTCCCAAAAGAGTGGACGCTGTAATAAAGGCACTCAATACTAAAAATCATATTGTATTTGGTTGTTTCTGTGTAATTATCTATTAAACAAATGTTTTCTGCTCCCATCCTGGTGGTGAAATCTGAAAACTCCCAATATCAGAGAGCTTTACTTGGTGTTTTCAGACATCCCTGTTCATATTATATGAATGCCTGTGAGTCACTGTGTGAATATAAAAGAGAAAAAACCACCAAGGTTTCAGTTCCAGACACACACAAAACGACTAGGCTTGAGGCGAGTCACAAACGTAACCGTAACACTTAGTCGTCAGAGACCTACACGCTTCTGTGTGGGCAATCTGTCTTCATACGGCCACTTAAAGGCCTTGACTTTATTCTAATCATAGCTGCTGTTGACGTTGACGTGCGTTGAAACAGTGCTGCTTACACACTGGAAGTAATAAGACCTCCCACGACGCATCGTAACTGAGTTTGCAGTAATGTTTGAAATGCCAGGTCTGCTGTTATGGCAGGTCTGAGACCTGCTTTGTGGTTTCTTACTGTAATGCAGCAGGTAAGGATGTTGTCGGGGAATCTAAATACAGAACATCTGGAGAACGTTCACTACATGGCCTTGACTTTAAAGTGCATTCTAACCAAACACCAGCATTTAACATGTTATTTGTCCTGTTTTGTCCTGTTTTATGCTATTCGGTGAAGCATTACATCCCTCAGCTTTATCATTACTGATTATGTTTAGTTGTTGTGCTTTTATTAATAAACGTTCTCTCACTACAATACCCAGCATGCATTTCTTCACCCCAGATATTGATAAAGAAGTCCACTCCTGCAGAAGCTGGTGAACACAGACATGATACCCAGCTTACTGTTAGCTTCCGTCTCGCCAGCAAGTGGAAAAAAGTATGAGCCACTGTTTTGCACTGCCACTGTTCCCCCCACTTTCAGTCTACATCATCATGAAGGGGACCTTTAAACCTGGAAGTCTCACCGAGGAGGTCCTGCAGCAGTAGTGTAGGAGGCGAGCAGGTATGTTTACGTGTGAAACAGTGGTCACTTATTCAGTTTGGCCAGAGTGTCCCTTTAAACTGCTGCTTCCTTCTTTGGCCAAAGAAACATTAAAAAAACCTGGAACTGTTTCTCCGAACTCCAGAGTGACCCTGTATGATGATATCGTATTGTTGTTGTGATAAAGTGGGTCATGATGTGCTTTTCCAAGCATCATGAAAGAGGATAGACATTGATCAGTTACAGAGATATACAGGAGCGGGTACAGAAACTGGATAAACTGCAAAGTAGCTGATTGGATGTCAGCTTTGATTGTATTCTTTTACTTTCTTGGATTCCTTCCTGTTCTTTTATTAAATTAGAAAAAAAAGTCTGTCTGCTCGTTTTTCACAGTTGGACCCTTTTCTGGAGCATTTTGTACGTTCCAACTTGTTTGCAAACCTCAGAAAAACAAAATGTTATAGGACGTATTGCACGTCATAGAAATGATGTCAAGAACCGTACTGTTTTTTTACTGCCCACAATTACTCCACAGTTCAGGGGTTTCATCTTAGCTGATATCTAATGTCTCGTTTTACATATCAGAAAGATTTTATAGTAAAAGAAATGTCTGAGGAGACGTATGCTTACACGCATCAATAGAATACATGAAAAATAGAGAAAATAAAAGTAATTTTTTATTTAATGTATTTTATGGCAATACAATAAAAATACACTGTTTGTATTGATCAAAGTATTTTCTTTACAGTTACACAGTTTGATATATATTTGAGTATGAGTCAGGTCATGCACTTTCTCTCTATATAATAATATATTTAAAAACTGATACTTTTAAAGCATAATTTATTGAATTTTTGATGTATTTTAGTTGCAATACAACTTAAAGCATCCAGCAAGCAGGTATCAGTACACGGCAAATTGCCAAAGTAAACTTCTTTATTATATCTCTGTGTAAAAGTACACTTACTGTATGTTTTATTTGCTGAATGTGTTTAACTGTATTTAGTGACACAGAAAAAGATTCAAAAGTGCATTTAAGTGCATTTTTAATGAAGTATTACTCAGTAAGTAAAATTATGTGTGTCAATAAATCATGATATTATAAGGCTTCTTAAAAGTACTGCTCAAAACTTAAATGAATATATAATAATGCTTTTTGATGTCTAGTTAATAATAACTCAATGTAAATAGTGTTATAACTCTATCTTGTCAGATGTGTGTGTATTTTCATTATATTCTAAGCGGCAGTAAGTAATCACTTACTTGACAGAGCACACACTTCTCTCAATTTTAATACACAATTACTGTTCATTTACTGAAATTCAAATACTGGGAATTATTTTTAATATATATATTTTTTTTTTACTTTTTAGGTTTTAACCTTCATGTTAAACTCAGCAAATACAAAGAAATTGTGGGCAAACTTTAGCAAAATATGGGTGTGTCTTTTGTGTAAAACTATTTTCACTAAAAAATCATGTAATTTCACCAGAACTGTCCAAACATTTGCAATAACAGTTATTACAACGTTAAATTCTACATTACCTTACAACATTATATGCAAACTCCATCTGCTAACGTATTTATCATCTGCCGGTTATGTCATTACTTCCAGAAGAATGACGTGTTGTTTTAACCTCCAGGTCTTAAATAGACTGAATCATTTTTGGCTGTTGAGCTGGGCTGTCATGGTGGTTGATTCATGATCACCACTCAAGAGCCGTATTTTTGTTTTTTTTTTTGTTATTTTTGCATTTAAAATATTTGGGAAACCATTTACAAAATCTCAGAGGTCAACACTGGCAACAGAAAAGAGCGTTAAAGCCTGCAAATTTGACTTCATGAGCATGACAAGGTCACATCGTTTAACATTGTCAGTTCTACCTACGCCACCAAATCTGCCCAATGTCAATTCTGTTGTTACTTCCCTTCCAGTTCATCCCAGTGTGAACAAACTGGAGACGCTTTTGTTTACAATTCTGAATAGAGTTGTTTAAACTGGCTTTGTCGATTGAGAGTTAGCCATAAACCACAAAGGATATCAGTAAATCTTTATTTACACTACTGTGCAAAAAGTCACCTGGACTCACAGTTTAAAACCCTTTATCTTCGTAATAATAAAAATAATAATAATATATAATAATATCTTATTTTGAAAGATGTAGGTAATATGTTGGAAGCCAGCTTGGTTTTGCCTAATGAAGTACTGAGTGTTCAACGCTGGTATTGAGTAATAACTGCTAATAATACTGGGTTGTCAGAAGGAAAAGCTTGAAAAGGGTTAAATAGATACACTGATGAATGTAAAAACATTACTTACTCTGCTACTGTTTGAATATTTTTTCTGTCAGGAAAAATAGCTTTTAAATATAACATCTCTAAGTGCTTAAAACCTCTGCACGGTACTGTACACTGTGATTTGAAGGGGAGATCCACCACTTTTTTAATATATTTGCAAAATTAAACAGTTAAGATGTGATTGTAGAGTGATTTGATGTTCCACTCTGTAACAATTTTCACTGTGGCTGTGATGGGAACCAGACATCAAGAGCTGAACCCCCTTTAAATGCTTCATCGCAGTAGGTTATTGTATGAAATGATTATGAATATGTTACCTGAGATAAGATGTTCACTGAAATAAATCCATTCATTAAGACAAAATATTCTTCAAACATAACATATATTTTCAGATGTATCATATTTTATCATATTTTTACCATCATTAACAAACTCAGAGGACACACGCTACTTTTAGATTATAAATACACACAGAATGAATTTGTTTTAGTGGTGGAACTTATCCATAATATCATTATACCTCAAGAAATGTAGTATAGTGTATAACATAGTATAGAGCAGGGGTGTTTAATTAGAGTTCAGTAAGGTCCAGTCAGAGAAGATTTCTTCAGGCCATGGTCCAGCCCATCATCATTTCTAACTTGTGTTCTGATTCAGTGGTGTATCCTGTTTACTGAACTAGTCTAGTATCAGCATCTTATACCATCAGCTACTGAAACACCAACACATCACACATACCGTTCAGTATATTTCAGTATGTTTACTGTTTAAATACTGAACTGAATAAATGCTTTTTTTCATTACTAAGTAAAAACAAGAGGTTCATTTTAAGTGATTTTGAAAAACAGTGCATCATAAAATGCTTATTTATAATAAAAAAGAGGAAATAAAATGTTGTTAACTGAGTTTCACATCTGAACAGTTTATCTCTCTCTTGTATTCCTCTCTTACACTTTCTCTTGTTTAGTGAGAAAAGTGAGCTCTTGGTTGTCCAGCCAGGATTTAAACCTGGGTTTAATTGTGTTAAGACCATTCTTACACACATATGAGATTTGTTGTTCGTGTTGATACTTGAGGTAAAAGTAAGCTGAGTACAGTCAGAGAGTCATGTCAATATCCTGTCTTGTCTCTCAGTTCAGTTTATGCCATTTAATGAGTTCTGACATCAAGCAGTAGAGCTAACTTAGCTTCTATTTTTGACTTTGTTTTGTGCAATAACATGGTAAATGAATGCTTATTTAAAAATAGAGGTGGTTTAACATAACTGTACCTGCTTTGTTGTTCATACTTGTGTCTCCTCTAAACACATATACAGTGTATAGTATAATACATTTATAAAACATAAGTTATTATATATTAGAAAACCTGTCACTGGAATGCTTTAAATAATCTCAACCTCAAGTATTCAGTGACTACTAAACTGTAATTGAATCAGTATCTGCTAGAGAACTGATATGTAAGTGATGCAGTTAATGATAAAAGGAATTAGACTGTGGCTCTGCATGCGAGCCCTAAGGGTTTAAACCTTGCTGTGTTGTAAGCCTCAGTGTGGGATTTTTTTCCCGTGTAAATATTCCGGAAACATCCCCGCTTTGTGTGACAGCAGCGAGTTGGGGCACGGCGTGTTCCTTCCCTATGTGCTGCTGTGGATTATTGCATAACACTGCACCTCTTCTGCCCGACCGTGGTGATCTCACACTAGTCCTGCTGCCCTTGTAGCACTTTGGTGTCACAGTTTTAGTTTTATGTAGTTTATTTGATGATTAAAAAAAAGATCCTGCTTGTTTGTTAAAGGCAGTGCGTTTTGATTAGTGTTGGTTGGAAACGGAAAACATTGTTTCACATGTAGTCAGTGTTACGTTAGAACACATTAATAGTAACACATTCAGAACGCATCTAAACTGTACGTTGATGAAGCAGATGGGAAACGTCTGCTGTTGTTATTTTTCCTGAGCTCATGTAGTTTCTTGCTGTTACTGCAGTTTTTTTCTAAACACATTAGGAAATCTCTTCTTCATGTAATTATTTTAGTAATATTTTTCATGAAAAATGAGTATAAAGTTCTCAGCAACACTTTTCTTTCTGCTTCAGTTCACTTCTGCACCCACAATCTCCTGAGCAGGACTTTCCCAAGTGCCTTATTTAAAAATGTTTTGGATATAGTTGGATACAGATGATACTGAAGTTTGAAAACAGGCAGTTACAACTAGGGGTGGGCGATATGGCCCTACAATAATATCACAATATTTCATGGTATACGATACTCTTGGCGATATGACAAAACATTGGATTAAAACAAATATTTCAAGAATACACTACTGCAACAAAATGAAAATTAAATTGTATTATTGCATACGATATGATATGGTACACCCCTAACTGAGATATTTAAAAAATACAATAATTTTTATCAGATTGTAACAGAAGTCAATGATCCAGAATGTCATGATACTAAATAATGCACTCCAAATATCTCCATATATCCAGAACTGAAGTAAAATGAATGATATTGAACAGATAAAATCTGTCTCTAGTAGATATATAATGGGAAATAAGAAAAGTGTGAATTTTTCTTTTGCTAAAAACAGTAAAAGTAGTACCTGATGTGATAATTAGTGATGGGTGATATGGTACGATATTTCAGGGTATAATATCATTCATGATATTCAAAAATGTTGGCGATATTATTGTGTACTATACGATATGGCACACTCCTAGATACAACATATATCCCAAAAATGAGCAAGCCAGAGTCGACAGTGGAAAGGAAAAACTCCCTCAGACTGGAGAAAGAAACCTTAGAAGGAACCAAGACTCTCAAGGTCAGACCCATCCTCCTCTGGTCTAACTGTATTTTTAGTTTAATAAGCTAAATACCAAAGAAAAGTTAAGAGAATAAAGCTTTAGAAACTGCACAGGTAGAGGCAGTCTCTGACTGAGGCAGTCTCTGACTGAGTCTTTGTAGGAGTGAATAGAAAAACAGTCCCGTTCTATCTCAGTGCTGGTACATCTGGATGGCACAGTGATAAAATTGAGGTAGTTGTCATAACTGAAATGTATTTTTTAAATATAACTCTGGTAAACACTTTTTCCATTGTATATTTTTACTATTAAAACAAAAACTAAAACATTTGCAGCCAAGAGTTTTAATGATGTGTGTGTAGAATCATGCAATGAAATACACAGCCAAGTTCAGTACAACAGGTATATCACTTACTTATCACTACTAAGTGATTTGTTCAATCATCCCTCAAAAGATCTCAGTGACCCTGAGATTCACTACTTATCAGTCTACTCTGGCTTTAGAAAGAACTTTAGTGTTTGTTTAGAAATAAAAAAGCCACTTTCTTCTGTGATGTTTTTTTTTTAATCTAGTGGGCCGGTATTCTTATTTTACTCTCCCAAATTAAAAAAAACTAACTCTAAAGACAAAACAGTAAATCTCACACGTGTGTCCACCGACCCTTGCAAAGACAGCAGATGCTGGTCTATGCATGTGATATTTGATGGTCTAGGCAGGGTCTACGAGTGCATGTCTAAAAATTACCATTGGTGTTGATTACTTGAAATCTCATCATGTATTTTTCTTTATGTGCATGTACTGCATGTGTGTGTGGCTTTGCTGGCTCTTGCTCGGCCTGGCACCTCGTCCAGCAGAGAGAGCAGGAAGGGGGCCATTCACACTCTATTAGCTTCCTGCAGACTTCTCTGAAGAAGGGAAGCGCGTGTCGCCCTAATCGGGCCTTTGCTTCACGCTGGCTTCATGCAGGATGCAAGGATTTCATAGCCTGGGAATCACAGCATTCTAGCCTAGGCCTTTCTTCTTTCTTCTGCTCCAACAGGAAGCAATCGGCCTGGCTTGTTTATGAATGGACAGAGTGTTCCTTCCTCTATTCGCCCTGGGGCTTACGCGCACATAGTCCGAGTACAGTCAGAGAGTCATGTCAATATCCTGTCTTGTCTCTCAGTTCAGTTTATGCCATTTAATGAGTTCTGACATCAAGCAGTAGAGCTAACTTAGCTTCTATTTTTGACTTTGTTTTGTGCAATAACATTAGTTCTGATACGCTGAGTGGCTTCTTTCATGAGGGACTTTATTTGTGAGTGTGAAACAGTTGAAGCACCTACAAAAAAGTAACATTTGAATATTTTTCTTTTTTCCTAACATATTTTTTCCACATGATGCTTGTTGGTGTAAAGTAAGTGGATAAAAACCACAGAACACAACAGTATTTGTTTTAAACAATAATATTTATTTCATTATTGCATGTGACTATCCTTTCTTAACACAAATAAAATGTATATTCAACTAAGATACTTTTAATGGTTTCATAATAGCATTATAGCATCACGACGAACAGTATATGACATTTATACAATGGAAGACACAGCATGTTCAATCAGACCTTGCAAATATTTAAAATATATATATCAATATATCAACCCTTTGATAATTAAAAACCATATATATATATATATATATATATATATATATATATATATATATATATATATATATATATATATATATATATATATATATATCCAAGAACACTGTTTTTAGGTTCCATAAAGCAAAAAAGAGAAAGTTTTTAAAAGTTGGCAAAAAGAAATGTACAAACAGCATTAACAGCATATAGTCAATCTCTGTAAAATCTTTCAACAAATATATTAACAGAGTCTTTATACATTTGGTTCCTCTTTGTAAACTAATTTGCTTTTCTGTGTAAATATTGCATATAAAGAGGGCGAATGGATGGTACCTAAAAGCGGGATCTCCCCTAGAATCCTAAAATCAAGTTACAGATGAATTAATAGAAGTATTTAATAAAGTGCCTTCAGGTCATGTGTCTCTCTTTTTGCAGGCCTGATAAAAAGATTCTATGGTATGACCATATATTTACACTAGTGCTATGAAATTACTAAGCGCAATTAGAAAAACGTTTCCTTTTTTTGTTGTTGTTTGTTTGTTTACTTTGCTTTGCCATTTACTTCAGAGATTATGTCCTAATCCTTTTCAGCCGGAACAGACCTGCTAAAGTTCCACTGACGAAAATGCTTCTCTAATAATAGCATTGTACACAGTTTGCAAAATAAGAGGTTGGTGGCGGGGTGGGACACTAAATGGGGAAAATAAGCCTGGTTGATTTGGTGCAGCTCTTAATCTGTGCCTCCCTAGGTTGTTTACTCTGTCCTCTTGCACAATGTAAGTGGGTTGCGTGCTCTACATTCAAATGTGTCATGTGTTACAATCTAGAGTTGCTGCTGGCAGTGGCACTGTAGCATCACAGTATCATCGTGGCCAACATCAGCCGCAGTCAACAACCAGCAGACCTGCTGTGAAGTGTCTGTGTTTCTACCCGTCGCTAAATTCACCAGGTTATCCCACCGCCTGGTCTCGTGCACACAGCCATTGTCGCCACATCACTGTTTGAAAATACAGACGAGGATAGCCAAGAAAGTGGAGGTATACAGGACCAGCTACTGTGAAACGCTGTGAGCTGTGTATTTGGGCACCTATCTATGACTATACCAAGCTAATTTTAACATTAAAACACATTGTACTGTATAGATCTCTATATAATTGGAGATAAAAATAGTATTTATTCCTTTGTTATTCATTGTAAGGGGCACGCTTTCATTGTTATGTGCAATAACCACATATACTTGAGTGGTAAATTTTGCATATTTGTAAAAATTATTATCATAAGTGGCCTGTTTCTCATAGGAATTCATTAGTCGATGTAAAATAAATTAAGCTTCTATAAAAAAATATAAACTAGACACAACAATTTTATATTTTTATATATTTTCTAGGTCCAAATAAGTACAGTAAGTAAGTAAATCCTATTTCAGTTTAGACAGTAAGGCTTTGGATTGGTCATGTAAGAATTTCGTACATCGTAATAGACTACATATTCCTGAGGTAGGAGGTAGCAGTTTCTTGGGTCGTTGTTGTAAATTCTCGCCGTAACTATTCGTACTAGGTATAAATAAATAAAACATTAAATATGTACCTTTATAGATGTTTCTGTCTGTGGTAGGTATATATTACAGGTTCAGGGCTTGTTTTTTTTTTCGGGCGGAGGGGTGTGGGGGGGAAAGGGTGGCTATACTCCAATCATTACTCCAGAGCCAACCAAATATCATTAAGGTTTAAGAAACAACAACAAAAAAATATACAACATACATGAGACAACTTTGTGACTGTCGTCACCTACAAAGCAGCAATTTGCAGTTCCTGAAGGACCGAGCGGGTCATGGAGTCCCTGCTTATGGAGGTGTCCATGGTTAAAGTGGCCAGCCTGGAATAGGATCATGACTTTAGCCCTCAGGAACTCAGGCAAAGGGTGAGGGGTCGTAGGTTAAAGTTCATTTACAGCAGCATAGTTCAGCCACGGCAGCGGCGGCTGTCTCTAGTCACGGGTTTCCATTACCGCTTCCCGTTGTCCCAGGATACAGTTTGAGGAAGATGATCCATCAGTGAAGATCAGTCTGAGGGCAAGAAAAAGATAAGACATGATGGTTAAAAGACACGTTCTTGCCTTAAACTAGGGAGGCACAGTAATATTTAAATCATATCCATATTGGCAGATAATAGATTTTTTAAAAATGCATTGCCATCAGATGATAATCTATTTTACTCCAGAAAAGCACAAGATTTAGTCACTGTTTTGTGTTAAAATATTTGTATTTGTTTCATTTTTTCCTAATTTTTAACCACCCTATAATGCTAATCCAGGTCCCAATTTCTAATTGGTCCCAATTTCTACAGTTCATAAATGTATTAACATCAGCAAAGGCAGACATCTACATTAAAAATAATAGATATCAGGTTTCGACCACCTTTTCCATAGCTGTGCCTTCATCCCTTAACCTTACTGTAAATTCAAAATTCTCCCAGTACAAACCCAGATGTTGGTCTGGTGTAACATACATGTGTACAGCTGGTAGGAATGTTCTAGAGCGTTTATCCCCAGTCATAGTTTATTTGGTCAGTTATTTTCCTGGAACAGTATTAAGCCAGCTAGAAAGCAATGTTGGTGTTTGTTGGGCAATGTTGGGGTCATAGCGCCATGGCCTTAATAAGACTTACAGGTAACATTATTACAAATAAGTCCAAATGGACAATGCGGCTTAAGGCGAACCCATTATGGCTGCAATCCAAGTTAGACTCTCAAGTACCGCAGGTCTACACTGGAGTATCTTTCCGTTTGTACATTAAGGGCCAGACCTCTTGGCCTTTTGTACTTGTTTGTGCTGCTTGATTTGCATCTGGGCCTCAGCAAGAGGGGAAGTCTCTAAAAGCTCAGTTTTCCCATTTCATTTGACCCCCCTTTTTACCCACTGCAGGCCTCAAGCTCTTTCTCTCTTTCTTTCTCTTTTACTCAAACATTACTAAATCATGACCTGAAGGCTTAATCCCTGAAAGCCATCACACTTAGCACTCACATTCAATACCATATCAGCATAACCTTTTCCTACTGTTAGCTTCTGGTAGGAACAGGCAGTGTATGGCAGGGATTAACCCTTCATGCACAGTCATGTTTAAACCCAGATAATAAAAAAAACGGAGGGTTGGGGGAAGCAAGCGAGAGGAGCTCGCAACAGCCTTGACCAGCTCCTGTCTACCACAGATGGACTAATCCCAATATAATTCCATTATAATCCTGCTGGAATTACAGTCACCGACTAAAGGAATGAAGGAAATCTTTAGCTCCGGCTGGAGGGGGTCATAGGCTTGAGTGGTGGTCCCGCAGGGCAGTAATTACATAATCTGACAAATGAGGAGTAAAATGACTGCACAGACCCTCAGGCAAACCCTGTCACTGTACTGGAGAAATCAGAGTAAAGGAATTAGAACAGTAAACGGCATGTAAGCTGCAAGGCAGGGGAAACATCCAGACCTTATAGGCAGTGCACAAAAGAGGACAATCTATCATCCTTACTTCTGTAATTAATCACCTTTGCTCGTCTAGCTTAGATGTTTCATATTATTTTTACTTTTATTCATTTAGTTTCTCCTTATATCTCTTTACAACAGGGCCATGTATTTCTATTCTTTTTATTACGAAGCCTTTTCCTATTTTCTGTTTCCAGTTCAGGACTGTACTCTATGTAACAGGTCTGTGGGAGCAGCTGACACGGCATGTTTGGGGGCCGTTTTGGTTTATGTGTCCTCACGCAGCAGCCTAGACATTAATCCACAGTCCTGGGAGAGAGCAAGGCATTGTAACGCTGTTCACTCTGAAGTGTCTCGTCGACCTTAAGGGGGCACATAAAGCTAGTTCAAGCCCCGCGGGACAAACATTCTCCTTTGCAGAAACTGCTGAGGATGGAAGAAAACAGGGCCAAGAAGAATATGGAGATATTTAGTTAACCCTAGCCCATGACCTTATTTCTCAGGCTTGCTCTCATTTCAGAGGATGGCTGTCCACAGACTTAGTTCAAGGGTAAACGCAGTTAATGGTGCTTTGGTGATAGTGGGAAGAAAATGGGGGGATGGCTGTGGTGAGGAGAGAAACAAGCCACAAGCAAAACTGTTCGAAGTCAATTATGTACAAGAAAGGCGTCTGGCCATTTCTCGTAACAGCAAACTGTATAGCAATTACTGTGTAATTGCTAGGCGATCCCTAAGCTTCCATTCCCCTTCCCCCACCCAGCCTACACAGCCACATGTTTGTCCTCATCAACTATTTACCTCTGTCTATCTATAATTAGCATGGGTATGTACAGGGTTCCAACACTGATCACGATACACTCCAAGCCCACATACTACACCTTAACTAGCGGTTCCCTCCACAATACCCTGTATTTATTGCCCTGGTCTATGTTGATCTGTCAGTGTAGGAATAATTATATACTCCACATTACAGGAATCCCAAATCCAATATTTATTATGATGCCTGGAATTGAACGAGCGCAAGCACCCACTCATTTAAAACACCTTCGAGCGAGGGCACTTTCCACTGAAACCAAAATTGAGACTTTTTTGCAACAACCACATCCCGCAAACCAATCTGAAAGCATCAAAGCCACCAAGTGCCACTCAAGCTCAACACCAGTACCAATGTCCAGAAAACATGCCCTGCGGCACTAGAATCCACTTGCCTCGTTTTTTAATGTAACACAAGCCATTTACTGTTAGCCTGCTAACAAGAAATGCTGGAGGGTCTATGCTACAGTGAGGGGTAAAAGGAAAAGGCAGTCACACTATGATGGACCAGAGCATGCACAGCATGAAGCAGCATCTCCGCTAACATAAGTCTTGTTGGATAAAGATGTCACAGAACCCCCAGCTGTGGAGCAAGAGGCCATCTGGGTCCTCTAGGAATCATACTGTGCAGTGAGCTTAATGAAGGTTCTAGAATTAACAGAAACAAGAGGATCAAGTCTTCATCTGTTTCATATGGTAGCGACGAGCCCCATAACTAAAGAAACTATTGATTACGGAAAAAAATATTTACAACCCTCGCTGTATTAGCTGTGAAGTCCATTTAAGGACAGGTTTGTTTTGGACCTGCAGGAGCTTGAGTATGTGTGTAAATGCCCCTCATCCGTCTCGAAGCAAGCCGCTGAACAATGTCTAATCCCCCTCCCTCCCTCAAGCGTAATCGCCTTCTCCTAGCCCGAGCTAAATGTGGGTAACGTAGACAGTGTTGCCGTGGTTATCTCAGGCGGGAACATCCCGGCCTAGTTTAGCCCGTGGGTCTCTGTGGGGAGGTGAGTCTGAATGGCCAAAGACTTTTTCAGGTGAGAATTTCTGGAGATATCTCAACACCGTCTATGGTAAACATTGCATTACTGGGTCTTTAGCTGGGTCTTTAACCATCAAAGGCATTGTCATTGTCATGATTATCAAACCATTGCCTATATTGGAAAACAAACCCTTAGAAAAAAAACTTTTTAATGGTGTACGTTTAAAGACTCCACTGACAAAAGAAAAATGTCTGCCTAACTAAAAAAAACATTTCAAATGCAGGGCATCAGTATGCCCAGCAAGACTGGAAACTCTGACACAAGTGCTAGCCACTAGCAGCCACAGTTAGCTAGCCCTCCCTCCCTCCATTCCCTACTGTCAGTCAGTCCCCCAGCCAAACAGCTCTAATGGAAATGAATAGAGCTAAGACGACAACAACAATGAAAGGGAGGGAGAGAGAGAGAGGGAAGTGCGCAGGGGAGAGCAAAGGAGGAGGGAAAAGTGTGGGAGGGAAACAGAAGGAAAGTGAAAGAGAGAGAGAGAGCAGGTAAACAACAGGTCCAAATGGGTTTTCGGTGGTGGGGGAGGTGCATGTTTTTGAGGGAGAGACAGAATGAAAGAGAATGTGCAGTAGATGAAGAGATGGTACTGATCTTAGGCCAGCGAGTGAGCGAATGCCATGAAACCTGATCTCCTCTATCAAAACAAAACATGTTGGTTTTCATGCATATATGTCTCCTGCATGTGTGCATACGACCAACCTACGACCAAGACTTCAGTCAATTCACAGAAATCACTCCAACCCTTCATCTTTCCACCACAAACATATACACCCTTTACATCGCATTTATCAGTACATTTGGCTTGATGGAATTAGTGTTACTCATGTAATTAAACCTGACTAATTTAACTGACTTAAAAAGATATTTTTAAAAATTTTCGAACTTTAAAACAAATGTAATTTACTACAACTGAATCAAAATTAAAGATACATTCATAGATATTGCATTTTTCCTGACATTTTTAAGCATTTTGAAAATAAAGCTATTTTAAAGCTATAAGATATACACATTTTGCAGAAGCTAACAATATAAACTCTGTGTGTTTGATCAAAAATACATATCATTAATGTAAACCAGACATATCAGTTAAGCTTAAAAAATGCTTGATGTTTGATCATAATGGTGGAGACTATTCTGTGAGAACGACCAGAAAACAGAACACAAAGAGTAAATAAATAATACGAAGTATAATAATATGAAAGATATCATCACAAAGGGGTCACAGAATATACATTTCTCGCTTTCACTTCCCAGATTCTCCTTCACAGTCTTTTTTCAGTCTTCCCTGCTTCTCTACCACTCTTTACCTCTCTCTCTCGCTTTCTCTCTCTAAGGGACGAGCACTAGCCCCTGTCCTGGGGCCGGAGCAGATGGCAGGCTGTCATTAGTGTATTGTCTGTGCTGCTGCCGTGCCTGATAACGGGCCCGCAGTGAGTGCAGCGGCAGGTGCACTCACACACACCCCTCCCTGGCCCGGCCATCTGCCATATACTCACACAGGCCAACTCAAGAAAGCCTAAGATCCCAGAAAAAGAGAAGGAGAGGGCACAACAGAGAGAGAGAGAGAGAGAGAGAGAGAGAGAGAGAGAGAGAGAGAGAAAGAGAGAGAGAGAGAGAGGGAGAGAGAAAGAGAGAGGGAGAGAGAGAGAGAGAGAGAGAGAGAGAGAAAGAGAGAGAGAGGGAGAGAGAGAGAGAGAGAGAGAGAGAGAGAGAAAGAGAGAGAGAGAAAGAGAGAGGGAGAGAGAAAGAGAGAGGGAGAGAGAGAGAGAGAGAGAGAGAGAGAGAAAGAGAGAGAGAGGGAGAGAGAAAGAGAGAGAGAGACCAAACAACCTCCTATTCACTCCACTAGGCTTTTAAGCCAAGTCTGAAAAACCTGATATCATGACTCTCTCGCTCCCTGCACCCCCCCCACACACACACACACACAAACACTCCTCCAACTTCTTGGTTGTAAACAAGATTCAGTCTTTCATTGCATGCCTTCCACTGCAAGCAGAGTCAGGGGTAAATAACATGCATATGATACAAGGCTATATCAAGACGCTATTTATTTTCAAATGACCTTAATAGTACCTGAGCTGAAGGAGGCATGGAAGGAGCTGGAAAGGGAAACTTTGGCACAAACAAACTTTTGTTTGTATAAGCTGCAGTTTATAAGGTGCAAGTAGTTAAAATAGTTAATGGTTCTAATAATATATTGTCTGATCTCACAGTATGTTCTAAGAATCTCTCTGAACACTGGTGGCTAGGTATCCATTTCGTGGGAATGATTTTCCTATGTTTTTTCCCCTGTGCTAGCAGTGATTCAGGGCTTGTGCAGAACCAAAAACAGCTCTAGGAATTCCATAATCCAGCAGTCATACACTGACAGGCAGACGATAAATGCCTGAGCCTGTTGAGGTGTGTGTGTGTGTGTGTGTGTGTGTGTGTGTGTCAAGAAGAACTTGCCCTTCAAAACTCCACCTTTTCTTCTTTTCAACCCATAAAGTAAAAACTGCAGAAGAAAGTGCAGCTGACCCTCCATTGTTATAATATATATATATGTGTGTGTGTGTGTGTGTGTGTGTGTGTGTGTGTGTGTGTGTGTGTGTGTGTGTGTGTGTGTGTGTGTGTGTGTGTGTGTGTGTGCACTTTGTAGATCTACAATTACAGACTGCAGACCATCTGTTTCTCCGTATATGTTGTTTTTACCATTTTAACCCTGTTCTTTAATGGTCAGGACGCCCCCACAGGACCACCACAGGGCAGGTATTGTTTGTATGGTGGCACTGTAATGACACTAGCACAGTGGTTGTGCTGGTATAAGTGGATCAGACGTAGCAGTGCTGCTAGAATGTTTAACCACCTCAGTATGACTGCTGGACTGAGAACAGACCACCAACCAAAAATAAACAGCTGACAAAGTCCAGTGGGCAGCTTCCTGTGACCACTGGTGGAGAACTAGAGAATGACCAACAGAAACTCGGCAGCAACAAAAGAGGTTTTCTCTCTGACTTTACATCTACACAGTGCTTAAAAACTCCAGCAGCACTGCTGTGTCTGATCCACTTGTACCAGCACAACACACACTAACACACTGCAGTACTGAGAGTGATATACCACCTAAATAATACCTGCTCTGTGGTGGTCCTGTGAGCGTCCTGCTCACTGATGAACAGAGTAAGAGGGAGTTACCAAAGAAACAGATGGATTACAGTCTGCAATGGTGGAAATACAGAAAGTGCTCCTATATGATAAGCAGAGCTGATAAAATGGACATTGATGAACAGCGACACTATAAAAACAAGACAGTGTTTAATGCTATGGCTGATCGTTGTATAGCTCTTATCGGCCCCATATCTGAAAACCCTAAAAACACCAGCACAGGCTGAGAAGTCAAAGATAGTGAATGCTTTGATCCTTACAAAGTCAAAAGCATTGACTTGTTACTTAAATGGGAGCATCGCAGCCAGTGGCAAAACAGAAAGTTTCGTTTGTCCTTCTCTTTTGAAAAATCCTCTGTTGTTTTCAACATCCCAGCATGGATTGATGCAATTTACAGTGATGCCCTGCTTGACAAATAGGTTTCATGTTCTTTGATTCAGTTAGTATTTGCCTGCACACTGTCTGAGTGTGTATGTGTGCAAGAGAACAAGAGGTCTGTCCGGGAAAGAGAAAAGAGAAAGGGGGGACTTATCCCTGAGGAAGGTGCTAATAAAAACAAGCGAGTATTCGCTTCTCCCAGCAACCTTTACCCAGTCAAGCATTCCAAGCGTGAAACCTCATCAGTACCTGACGACGACCCATAAACAAACCGCTGGCTTGTTTTTTTCCCCTCCAATGGCTGCACATGTTTTTCACACGGTCCCTCCCTTGTTCTCCAGGACTACGCATGGACGTGGCTGAACATTTCCTCCTAAAAGAGGAACAACTCACAACCATGTTTCATTCTTTGCGCTGAGCCCAGAATTAAAACTCATCCTGCATCAACAAACTCGCCCACCCCTTCACACTGTCAGGCCTGCCAGCCACAGACAGCTTTTTTAGCTGCAGTAGGGCTCATTTTAAGCCACACGTTCCAAGAATGGACGGGTTATAATATGGACACAAGGGAGGATGGAAACGATTTGGGGTACGTGCTGTAGTGCATGGCACGTTGTGCTGTGTGTGTGTGTGTGTGTGTGTGTGTTGAGCCACATGCAAAAAGAGCGTGCAAAGGGAAAGGCCCCAGGCACTTACATCACTCAACCCAGCATACTGTTAAAGCATGCAAGAGCATTGCATTGCATACACCCACAGATAATTCAAAGTAGGCAAATTATCATACATCGTTTTCCTACTGGAGATTTCAGGAGGGCGTTGCAGAGACGGTCCACATGCTTTATATTCTACCCAACTTAATCCCTGCACTTGTCAAGTTTGCTCTTAGAGTAATATGATAGATGCAGGGAGTTTGCTACTTGAGTAGGGATTTCACTCTAGAAGAAAACTTGATACCACAACTGAGATGCTGACAGCAATCATTTCCAAAGTCCCTCCATAAGCATTTATCTATACAGCCATGCGTGGGCCGTATGGAGTGTGTTTCTTTAAGACACAGCATAATCAAACAAAATACTCCACAGTTATCGTGCTGTTTGGCTACGCATGATCAGGTAAAAGCACAGCTTTGGCTCAGTCCGACGAGCTAACCGCCTGGCAAAACGAAAACAGCGCTGTTCACGTGACCTCGAGCTTCCAAACAGCCTCACTTTCCCTGCACCCTTCGTCTAAGAATGGCGCTTTTCAATAATTCAGTAACAGTCGTAATGTCTCCGTGCACGCACAAAACAAATGCTAGGATAAACACACTTCTGTGCAGAAACAGTGAGCTTTGTTCGGTTTTATTAGACAGCCAGTGCAAAGCATTCACGGTTCACTTTATCCCGCAGTGTCATACTTCCTACGCACTTCGGTTGTTTACCACTGCGCAGCCCCTGAGCTCGTCACGTTTGTCACGTTTCAGGTTCCCAGGAATTCCTCTGAATGAAAAACATACCCTCGTCGCCAATAACAAACTTCTCGACTCGCACAAACGGAGAAAACGTCGCATACCATCGTTTTGCTCGGTGCTTAATGAATTACATAATGCTACCGTGTCCATTCCCAGCGGTGCTGGCGGATTAATTGCTTTCATATGTGCTGTGAATGTATTCGCAGCGTCTCAGACACTTTCCATAAGGCAGTGTTTTTAACCGGATCTACTTTTCCTTCGTCTGAAAACACTCTGCATGACTGTTCATACACTCACCAGACCAAAACACTGCAACAACACTAACAACAATGCAAATGCATCATTAATGTAATATTATTATGTGCATATACCCTTTTAAAATGTATATATATTTAAAATTATACTCATTTTACATTTAATTTTAAAAATTAAATTAGTTTTATTAATGAGCTGACTGAAAAACAGACATTTGAAACCTAAAACGTTTCAATGAACAACAGAATTTGATATCTCATTTGTTGTGACGGGACATCCAGTACTGCTGGACCGTTACCCAACATGCTGCATCACCTCTTAACTGTCAGCAGTTTGGACCATAAAAAAACATACGTCAGCAGAACTCACCTTTAACAGTGGTCACTGTCTCCTTGAATCCCAGGGAAACATACGGACTAGTATGTAATCCATTTATTCCTCCTTTGCAGCAACTGACAGTCTTGAAGCCCATCATGTTCTCACAGTTCCCCAGCTCTCTGTTCTCCATGAGGTTTAAGGCGATATAGTTCAGACCGTTCTGGTACCCCGCTGAGGTCTCTCGGCACATGGGGCTGCCGTATTCCTCGTCAGAACCCTCACTGCTCCGGATCGAGACGTTCTCGACGGAGGCAGAGCTGTGCCGCTTGGGATTGTGGGCGAAGGAGGGAAACACAGGCGTAACAGTGGTGGTGGATGAGAAGGTCTCTGAGCTGTGCCGCCTCCGACCATGAGGATCCGCTCGGATCACCTTTGCCCCTCCGTCAGGGTCCACTGAGGTGTTGGGCAACAGGAACGCCCCGATACTTGCCATGCCCTTGTCACCCAGCGTGAGCCTCTTTACTCTGCTGGTGGGGCTAACCACATCGCTTTCCCTGTCCTCAGACATGTAGGAGGGTGAGATGCGCGCTTCATCGAACTTCATCTCGGCATAATCATCTTTACCTGTGCCAGGTGGGCATGGGGAGCTCCTCTGCTCTCCAGGGAAGTAAGTTCCCTCTTCAGATGGGCATGGGCAGTTGGTGAGCTCAGGCATCTCATGTAAGGGACTGGCGAGGATTTCTCCCGATTTGGGGGAGTGTGAGTTGAGGTCAAGGTTCATGTAGTCAGAGAGGGGGGATCTCCGTCTTATGCTGTTGAGGCTGGGAGATGAATCCTGGCGTTCCATTGTTCCCGAGGGCAGGGAGTACTGGGTGGCGTCCCCAAACTCTATGTTGATATACTCCCCTGGGCTTTTAGGCTCCATAGGGAGGGGATGCTCGTTCATGCTTGGGAGCATCCTCAGAGTATCCAGAGATAATCTGTTGGGCCTGTTGACTCGTGCTCTGTGTGTCAGTGCATCGGTGCGGTTGTGCCTAAGTGTGGGAAGGGTGGAGGGGCTGGACAATGCAGGCCCAGCATTTGCGGCAGACATGGTGTAGTAGTTTGACTCCTCAGACGGCCTGTGGCTCTGCGGACTCATTAAAACATATTGGTCCTCTTCTCTTTTAGCACCCTGGTGTTTGTTAGACCGGCAGCTTAAGGAAGGAGAGGGACGCTGGGCTGACTCACATCCACCAAGGAAATAATCAGGTGGCGTGGGCGAGACATATGGATCAACAGGCGACATATTCATATACTCCCCATTTGCGACCCTGCCATCGGAGCTCTCCAGTGAGGACTTGGAGCCAGACCACATCCTCATGTAGCCGCTGTCCTCCATGGAACTACCACTGGGGGAGTTTGTTGTGCCCCGGCAGCCCATAGCCTGAGGGTGGGACCTGGGGTTGACGATCTGTTTGGGAGCTGAGACACTCATGGGGCTCATGGGCATGTAGTGGTCATGTTTACTGCCTTGTGGTGCCACACCAGGTGTCATGGGCATGTAGCCATCATCACCTAGGTTACTGCTGGAGCTGCGGTTGGAGCCAATTTCAATGTCCCCGTAATCCTCTGGGTATGAAACCTTTGGAGAGGCAGAAGGGCCAGAATGGCCGTTTGTGTACACCGCCCTCATCAGCATATATTCATCAAGCGAAGCCGACGATTGCTGAGAAGGTGCCCTGGGTTGTCGTGGTGTTGTGAGGGAGTATGTCCTCTTCCTATATGACTTGTCCAAGTCCAGCCTCTCTCTGCTGGAAGCTTGAATCTTATTCAAGGAGTGGTTAGATGGATTGTCCATCATCATATAACCGCAGAGATCACTGCCTTCACGAGAAGGGGGCGTTCCGGAGAAGGATGAGGGAGTATTGCTACGGTTTGATGGATTGTACCTTGCATCCCCTGGGCTGGATCCATAATCATCACATGACAGGAAGCCCGTGTCACTGGGCGACCCTGAGATAGAGCCGCTGCAGCTGGACGGTTTGTGTACTGTGGAGCCATTCATACTAGTCGAAGAGAGACTCAGTGGGCTTACAGCAGATGGAGGAGAATGAGACACCGGCATAGACATGGACATGGATCTGCTGTGATGCAAGAGCGATGGTTCAGACGTTCGGCAGCCGACGGAAACCGTGTTGGATCTGCTCATGTGGGTCCGGCTGGCGATGCTGGGGCTTCCGTTCTCTGAAATGGACACCGGCCGCGGCATGGTGCCCTCGCCCTCACTGGCCGTGCGTATCCGGCAGGAAGTAAACTTGGTGACAGGGGACGTGGCCGCCACACTGTCTGTCCTTGACCTCCTTACTAACCCTGTCTGACTCGGGGGCAAATTGTTTAAGTTCCGGCGGGTGGGTACAGAGATGGGGTTGGAGCCCGACGACTGGCTTTTGCTGCGCGGTCTGAACTCGGACAGCTCTTTCATGGCTTTCATGGCCTCTAAAATTGTCTCGTGTATGTTCTGCGCCACCACAGAGTCATCAGCCTGCATCCACAGCTCGCCGGGTCCTGTAGAGGCAGACCTGCCCACCTCTATGAAGAAAAAGCTGTCAGAGTGGCCGCATCGCCTAATGTTCATCAGCTGCAGACTGACAGATGCAAGCTCAGAGTTAAGTTTCACGAAGCTAATTGAGCGGCTCGACAAGCACAGCCTGTAAACTCCAGTGATGTTTCTGGTCTGCCCGAGTCCTTTGGACTTCAGGTTCACTTGCCATACCTCTTTGTAGGCGGCATTCACCGGCGTGATCATCCCGTAATTGCCCTCGTCGAAGCCCACCAGCGAGGATGCAGAGCTGGAGACGGCGCTGTCATACACTTTCCCCTCGCTCATCACGTCGGTCAGGGACCTGTACCAGCTCTCCTGCTCCTGCTCGTTTTCAGCAGCGACGGCGAAATATTCGTCCTTGGTGTAGAGAGCTATCAAATGTCTGTGTTTGGCATCGGCGCGCTTGTTTATGCTCAAACACGAGTCGAGAGAAATGACTCTTTTGGCAGCTGATTTATTTCTCCATTTCTTCTCGCTCTCGTAGTACTCCAGGCGGGCTGGCAGCCCGTCGCTCTGCTCCTTCAGCACGAAAAACCTCCGGTGCCCGTGCTTCTGTTTTTTGAGGTATCCGCACTTCTTAACGTGGTTCGAGTTCATGTTGACATTTGATAACGGCGTCCCTCCCGTCTGCGGCGGGCTCGCCATCCCTCGGGCTCGAAAAAAAGGGAAAAAAAACCCACCAAGAATATTCAGAGCGACTTTTGTGGAAGTCGACTTACCCGCGCTGGAGGAGGAAGAAAATCCGAGCAATGTTGTTGAGTTGAGAGTTGCGCTGGCTTAGTCGTCCATAAGCAGCTGGCCGCTCTCTCTCTCTCTCTCTCTCTCTGTGAAAAGTTCCCAGCAAAATAGCTCCTCTTTCAGAATGACTGAACTAAAGAGGAAAAACAACATGTGACGTTGCACTCACATCCCAGCTTTGGCCAGTGGAGAAAATACACAGTCATATAAGGCGGTGCGACCGTCCGGGCAGGGGGGGAGCCGAGGGAGGGCGTGCCTGTCAATCTAAGCGAGCAGAGCTGCTCATTGGATTCATTGGTCGAGCGTGAAGATTTACGTTTGGATGGACAAATAGGCGACAGAGGCACTCAGCAAATCCCCCCCCCCCGAACACAAACCGTCCTCTCCCCTCCCCTAATCCCAAACACAGTGCGAGGATGACACATTTTACTGTACATACGCAGTCTAACGTTATGATGCGTTTCTTCGTCAGACTGCATAATGTCCTTTTATAAGAAGTCGAATATAGACTCTAACCTCAGCGCCACGGACTGTTCTCGAAAATACAGCCTCTCCTTCGTTTCCGACGCGGTGGGACATTTTATTCATACAGTTTAACCAGACAAGGAAAGCAATGCAGTATATATTTGAACCATGCGCTACAACGGTAGCGAGCTAACGGAATCTTATCAACCGCCTGAGGTTACACCTCAACAAAATGTCGTGAAAAGTGGATATCGAGCTCCAAGTGAACTACCGGACAGGTCGTTCACCTAAAAGAGGGTAGTCGGGTATCGTAACGAAGTATTAATGTGCTAGAAATGTACACCCAATGTTTGGTAAAGTTTTTCAGCTTAGTCAGAGACAGGCTCAACTTGTAAACAACGGTTGCGCGCGCGCGCGTGTGTTGCGTAGTTACGTAACGCGCATGACGTTCTGTGCTTACGCGCGCGGGTGTCCCTGCAGCGTTGTGGAGCATTTTCCACCCGCATTCCGACGAGGCCCCGCCCCCTTCGCGAGGTTTGTCTGTTATTCCGCCTCCTATTGGCCAAAATCGGCTAGCCTTCTCTGCGACGATTGGCTAGTAGCTCAAACACGCAAGCAGTCCACCTATCGGTGGCGGGGTTTGCCGGAATACGGGTGGAGAACGCAGCACTGCCCGCAGCGTTTCCGCCTGCGCCTATGTATGTACGTGTCAGCGCTGTGCCATTGATAACAAGCGCAGTTAAAGTCATTAAGATAAATTTGTGTTTTTTATCTTCTCCAGAGCCGGAGACTGCTTTTCGCACAGGTCTGAGCCCCGCGTAGTCTAATTCGTCAGTCTGATCTAATTGATTTTAACACGTAGAAACGTAAAAGTGATCAAACCTCCAGAGTTTATAATATAAATAGGTTTTAAGATGTGGTTCGTTTCTGGAGCTGATCGTGGCCTGAATTTCAAATATTTCCTATGTACTGTGCAGTGCGTAGGTCATAAAATATGGCGCCTACGTCCAAATGATGCATTATTAATATCCTAGAGTGAACATACAGAGTGTACAGATCTCTTGAATGAACACACGTTGCACTACATGAGTGTAAAAGAAATGTTTTGTGCCCTTCATAGTGCACTAGGGAGTAGACGGCCATTTGAGGTTCTTGTGATGGACCCAAGGGCCACTACATGCTTAAGTAAGGAGTAAACAAAACAAACAAAAATAACTGGAGAGTGAGATTTCACATTTTCACCAATTTAGAAAACAATATTTAAGGTTTATGTGCACATTAAGCAATGCTGTGTTTTTTCTAAATAAACAAACATTATCTTTATTAATGTGTTGTTTACTTCTTTCTTTGTTCCCAAGTCAAACTAGATCCAGGAAGGGCAAATACTAACACCACCACCATATAAAACATCCAATCCTAATAGCGGAGATAATAAAAACCAAACTAAGGGGTTTACATCATTTATAATCATTTATTTATTTCTTTTCTTCACATTCTAAGGCTATCTATTGATTTAATTTTTACATCTGCGGTGGATTATCCCAGGTATTTGGGCCACTTAGCGCCTTGTGGTCTATAGCCCCCCTCCCCAGGGCAGACAGAGGGCCCTGGCCACTGGCCCCGTAAGCCCAGCCAGTAATCCATCCCTGCCCTGGGTTATTTCAGCAATGCAGCAATGTAGCCTGTTTTTTTTAGTAATAGTATTTTGTCTCTCCACAACAAGAGAACTCAAAAATAGCTCCCCCACCTGGCCATTTCCAGCCATCACATCAGGATCTAATGGACTCACTGGCCTGGAGCTTGAAAACAACCTTTGCCTGGCATGACAGTGCAGTCTGTTATCATCAGTCAGTTTGTAAGGTGTTGAGATGTTGTGTCTGTGAATTATTAAATGTTTAAACACTGCCAGTGTTGTTGTAACCCACAGATTAAATGAGTTACAGATGCTTTGGTTATGCTTGTCGCATCTTAGTGGCACAGTAGCACGAATGGGAGATCCTATAATAATAGAAGTATTAAGCAGGTGGAATATTAATTAGCACTATGAAGCTACCACTATATTTATTACCCCCTTTGAAATGTGCTTGTTTAAAAGGCCAGCAGTGGCAAGTGATTAATGCAGTCTGGTAAACTCACAGCATGCGGGTTAACACCAAACTTGTTTTTGACATACAGACGGCTTTGCTGCCAAAACTTGTTTGCTGTTTTTCCCAGCGCTTATTAAGTCATCCATATTAGTGGAGCCATGGTATTTACCACAGTCATTCCTCCTGTACGGAGCCTGTTTGTGTGAGAAGGACGTCCACCGTCTGTTGGCTGTTAGCTGATCTGGAGATCATATAATCTGATGATGTTTAGATGCTGCTGTATTGGAGCAGAACTCATTGTATTGCTCCAAGGATTCACTACTAAATCCAAACCCAAGAGCATCCCACTGTAGCCCACTGGAGGATTTGTCCTCCTAAAGAAGATTAGTGTAAACAAAAGCACTAATCTGGCTAGGCGAGATTTGGGGGCTACAGACCCCCTGCTCTGAAATGAGCAGCTGCCTATTGTATTATTAATATCAACCTCTCTCTCTCTCACGTGCATGCCCAGATTAAATAAGATAGTATTGGGGTGGCTTGGCTGTTGTTGCTGATGTTGTTTTTGACGTCTGCCTGTTTGATCTGTTTTTGTCCCCTGTGAGTTAAATCAAAGGGGGCTTAGTCCACATAACAACATGTGTTAGGGTCAGCATAAGGCGTCTCTAATCTTACGCAACAGTGAAAAAAGCGAATAGCCCATTGATGACAGCTTAGGAACAATACGGCTACTCAGGCACGGCACAGCAGGCCGTACCCACACTTTGGAAAAGCACAGCCAGAACCCTCCATGTAGCTTAGCTACTTTATTACAAAACTAGATTCTTAAAGAGTGATGCTCAGAAGTCATGGCCCACCTTTGATTTGTCAAAACAGCCATTAAGTACAAGTCCCATATTTTTCATGAGGTATTATGAAATTGATTATAAACTAATCCACATTCACAAAAAATGGATTTTAAAGGAAAATAATAGTCCAAATATGCCTAAAAGGTACAGAGACTATTGAATCCTAACAGTCTCCTAATGACAACAAAACAGTTCCCATCAGATAAACAGCACCTAAAGCTTTTATCCTTGAGGAATCAAAGGAAGTCAAGCTCTCTTGTTAAACAACACTCCGCATCTGCATTTCAGATGGTCTCCATGATCTGTTGGTCTCTACACTGTGTGTACATTTCATGAAGAAATCTACTTGGAAATGTTTGACATCCATTAAAAGCAAAGCAAGTTTTTGACATCTCAAAGTTATCATCTTGGAGATACCCATTGGATGAGGGGGTGGGGTGGGGTTAGGGTAGCTTTCTCTCCGGCCAAAATCAAACATGCTCATGGGTTGACTTTGAGCAGCCCTGCTCTAGACAGTTCACTCCAGTGGATATTTATTACATTCTTAAAAATAAAAGTGCTAAAAACAGTGATGTCATACAACAGTAGTCACCAACCTTCAAGGTAGTCTAGGTTTACTGTCCTGAGGACTTTACTGTCCTGCATTTCCACCCGTAATCTAGTACCCTGGCTCCAGATAACTTCTTCAGAGGGCCTTGATTTGCTGAATCAGACGTATTACCATTAGGTGCATTAAGGGGGGAGGGCGTAAACGTGTTAGTAGCAGGTTGAAATAAAACTCTTCAGGACAGCGAGACCCCAGGAGGGTTGAGGACCGCAGTTACAGAAAAACACTTATCATTCCCTAAAGAAACTCTCATGTTTCTTTAAAGAATTATTTTTGCAGAGATTTGTTTATGGAGCCCCAACATGCTGTATTAGTTCTATTCCAGACTTTTAGAACTGTACATCCAAGCCAATAATCATTTAGGAACCTTTTTCTATGATTGTACAAAGTTTAGTTCCAGATTTCTCCTGGATGCCCAGACATTGTATGATTGAGTTCCTTCAACAGCAATCTTGATTTAGCTTAATGAAGTACTGAGCAGTCAAAGCAGGTGTTAGATGAGAACTGCTAATAATACTGGCTTGCCACAAGGAGAAGCTTGGAAAGGGTTAAATACACATACTGATATATGTAAAAGCACTACTTAAACTATTAATACTGTTTAAAATAATTAAGTAAAAAAAATGGTTTTGCTAAACGAATAGACGCTTTATGTCTTTCTAAATATAAAAATGTCCCTAAAACTTGTATTTTATACATATATTATGTATAAGATTCTAATATTTATAGTTTGATCAAAATTTACAAGTAGTCTAGTATCCTCTGATCTTTATTAGATGTTTATTAGATGTCTTCTCTTCTTATTCTTACAATATCAAGCAAGTGAAATCAGTTTATTTGCACTGGTTTAGTGAGCCAGCTGTAGGGCTACACTATAGGACCTTTCAGGGCACTCGCTGACCCCTCCTTTACACAACAGCACACAAATAGCACCAGCTCTGACTTTAAAAGAACACACACTACACAGACGAGGAGGAAACAATAGCAGCCAGAAAGATCTGGAAATCATTGGTGAAACTTTATCCATCACCAACCCACACAACTGTTCAAGTGTTTGGAATCATCATATTTCTAATGTTTATTTTTCAATTAAACCTATACATTACAAACTAGACACCAGAAGTTATTATTAGATGTTTTTGTTCACTTCATAGATTTTGTAAATAAAAGTATTTTTAAACTAAGACATTAATTGGGTTAAACAATGTATACAATTCTGTAAATGCCTTTTTGTAGTAATTCCTTGTCTTTTTAAAATTAAGGCATTCTGAAGGCATTAAGGTGTTCTGAATTTATTCTCAGTATTTTATTTTTTAAACCGTTTGAAATTGCAGTGAACGTCTAGATATGTAGTTCCTTCATACTGAAGACACATAGGGGTTAATGACATATGCAGATACAACTGTTGTTGTGAAAGGGTTTAATGTTCCACTCAAGGCAGTTAAAAGCTTAGTAGAAAAACAACAAAGATAAGTTTTTCCTGATTAAGCTAAAAGATGTTGTTATTGTTATCTTGTTATCTTAATGTTATATTTTTAAGTGAGGTTCTTTGCCAAGTTGTCTTTTGAATTCTATCACAGATTACACCACTATTCTTATACTTTTAATAGACCACAATAATTGTACCATAGTAGGCTATACTGTAATACAACTGTTAAAAAAAAAATATATATATATATATAATATATATATATTAACACTTTAAAAATACTACTTGGACATCAGTTAATCTCGGTTCATTTATATTTATAATTTCTGTTATAACAAAAAAATAATTATGGTCTACTCAAAGTTTTGTGGGACAATGTGGTACTGCTCTAAAAACCCAAAAGAAAGCTTTTGCATGGTTTTGACACCTGGAGACATTGAAGAGAGAACATTGGGAAACAAAAGATCATTTAATGAACTCATAAAGCAGCAGGTTCTTTTATTGTTTAGCATAATAGGAGATCTAATTACTAATAGAAGCATAACTAAATTTTATGGTACTTATTACTCACTCTCAGTGAATTCAAATGAACCGAAATACGAATGTCATAAAATGTCTGTGTTTGTTTATTTTGATTTGAATTTGCTGAAAAAAATTTGCTATGTACACAATCTCATACATTCATTCACAGTTCTGCCACATTTTTGTTATAGTTCTGTTTTTATTTTTTAAATATTTTTTGTATTACTGCTCTTTTAACATACAACATGGCTCAGAATTAACCCTTATGTGTTCACTATGGAATTTGATAGGAACTATTGACACTTGCAAACATTTGCAGAAACATATTTACAAAAACTGAAGTAAATAAATAAGAATTAAAACAATGATTTGAGGTCAAAAACAAGATTTTTAATGAACGTGTGGGACATTAAATAATGAAATAAACAAATTTAACAGATATGCCAAAGAGATACTCAGCAGTACATAAAATAACATACGGGTCAGGTTTAAACCATGTTGTGCCTTAGAAGGGATTTGCGTAGCTTGTACATCAAAGGGTTAACCTTATTTTTACAGGGTTACATATCTTACATACAGTACAGAGCCTGTAAAGTATAGCTACTAAGCACTTCCTCTGACAAAGGGGCACATATGTCAGGATACTTAGACAAATATAGGTCCAAGGACCAAAAAAATAGAAAAGCATGGTCAGAAGTCGTGCTAGTCTGCAAAGTTCAAGAGCGCTGAGTTGTTTGATGGTTTGCTATATACATACATTCCCAGTCCAGTCCACAATCAAGGGCAGCCTGACTCAAGTACTGGGACTGGAACATAGAAAAACATCTAACAGGGACAGAATGACACCTCAGTGTCCTACAAACAGAATAGAGATGAGACATCTCCTCAGTTGGTTCCGTTTTAGCACCAATGAACATTCTGTCAACAACCATCCATCCTTAAAGCCAACTTCTTAAATGATTAGCCTCTAAAACAAACAGCGACAGCAGGTATATCTACAACACTGAGTGCTGAAACAATCTCACAATCACAGTTACAGTAAGGCGTGCAGGTCCTGGATCAGTAGGAACAGGCAATTATATAATGAGCTGTGAGAAGAGCCCCTGCAGGGACGGACCCCCTCCCGAGCGGGAGTACTGCTGAGCTAGCATCAGAAACGTAACATAAGCACATAACTTCCATTCTTCTGCTCAACTTCTGCTTAAATAGACTGTTCTACTGAACTAGTTTGGTTTATGCTGTACGATCCTGAGCTGAGATAGTAATAAACTGAATTTATTCAAAATCATTTATAGGGAATTTTCTATTGGGAGGTGTCTGAACCAAACCCTAACCCATACATTACAACCTGCAAAATAAGTACTTACATGTTTTTATTATGTTTTATTATTTAATCTGAGTTTTTTAATTATTGTAAAAATTTTTTTTAAAAAAGTTAGTCATTTGTATGTACCTCTGCTGAAAGTTTCCGTTTGTAGTTGGAGCCTTATGTTAACCCCCCTATTTTAGAGCTAGAGGTGAGACTGCATCCCTGTTTCTAACAGCCACATGGTCAGCAGTAGGAGCCCGATGCTTTGAAGAAAATGTCTAAAAATCAGTCTGTAATCTTTAGAATGGTCACCACTGAAACACATAATCCCTGCAATTAAGTAAACGTGTCTGTGGTCTGTAAATATCAATGGTGTGTGTACAACTTTGTGTTTGCGAGTCATGTACTTGAGCCCAAAATTAGAATTCAATGGTCACTTCCGATGCAGTCACCAGGTTGGTTTGGTAACATTTGGTAAAGTTACAGTGGTGTTCTGATTATCTTATTAGTAACAATACAGAACATCCATCAATCATTCAATCCAAGTTAAAATAGATTTTAATCTAAAGTGGTAGAAAGATCTTTAAACTCAACAAACAGGTAAATATCATTGTAACAGCAGTCAAAAGAAAGCTCAGCTGTGGCTGTTTCATTACTTTATTAGATCAAGTGAAGTGTGCTGATAAATAAGCTTCAAATAAGCCCAAATGAAGTTTTTAGCAGCATAACTTTCACTGAAATCACTACGACCTCATGCTTTTCCCCATTTCCACAGCAGTAACCCAGATGGCAGGAGGACTGCAGGCCATTGTTGGTCATCTGAAGCAAACCTGGTGACCTACTGTTTTTTTTTTACTCTCCTTTTTCTAGGGGGCCCCCTGGTGGACAGCCCACTAAACAGCGTATTAGACCAAATACCACCTTTCCCCACGTCTATCACAAGTTGTGTTTAACATCTAAAGTGACGTGGGTGAGGTGGGCTTAACATGTGGGCTTAAAAATACATGACTTTGTTTCACTGACTCCTTAGTTAACCCTTCACAATTCTGAGAGTCTGTCTGGCACCATCATTAGACTCTCTGCTAGTAGTACAGGCTAAAGCACTCTGAGAACAGTGTCCATCCTTCCAGGCACATCTTCAGAGGACTCGATGTCCAACGACTTGGCTGCCTGTCAACATCCACTGATTCCAATTCACAAGCTGCTCTGTGTGGGCTGAGTTAGACCATGGCAGGCAGAAGTGAGGAAAGCCTCATTTACTTCATGTGGAGAGCAGCTAAAAGGTGTTGAAGAGGTTTCCAGAATGTACTTGGTGGAACGTGTCACTGACGTGCTAATCGTCGGTCCTCAGGGATTCCCAGCTTCTTTAGAGTCTGTAGCTTCAGTGGGAAGCCTGGACTAAACAGACACACAGTAGAACTAAACAGCAGTAGAAGCTTTAAAGTCTCTACACACTGAGATCTATACTCTCATCCAGAAAACACATGAGCAAGTCTATTTGAGCTTACTTAACAACTGGATGTGGTTTGAGGTAGGTATCATGATGGCACACCATTAGCACTAACTGGTGTACTATAAGCTTGTATGACATTAGCCTGGTAGCTCTTCGCTACATATATTGCCTGATTGACTGTGCTTATATAAGGAGAAACTTTTTGTTGAAGAAAGAAAACATTCTCAAATTGGGATTGTACTTCATTGTTGGGTATTGTACTCATCAATATGACGCCTAGTTTTAGCCTAAATCTAACTGGGGCTGCTGAGGTAAAACCAAGAGGAATATAAGGTACTTCATGATTGTGCTGAACATCAAGAATGAAGTCCTGTGGAAGTATTACTGAGGAAAATTTCCAAAAAGTAGTGATATGATTGAATTGTTAAAACACTGGTGTTTTTTTAGGCTCCCTGCTGTAAAAACCAGCATAGACCAGCATGTCTGGTCACAAGCAAAACCAGCAAATGCTGTGTTTTGGGTGTTGGAATGCCAGTCTCCCGGCATGACCATGCTGGGTCACCAGTTAAACCAGCAGAAAGCAGATTCACAAGGCATGCTGCTATTCAGGAAGACTGAAGCTGAGAAAGAACCAGTAAGCTTTAAAGATAACCAAAGTTAGCCTTCACCAGTACTGTATATGTTTATCATGCAACTGATGCATGCTTCAGACCCAAACCATAAATGTTAACCTGAGGCATGAATATTGAGGATAATGTGCTTAACATAGACTCAGTCAGGCTGGTTTGATGCAGCAGAGCTTTAAGATAGGAATAACTCTGGTCTCATTAATCTGAGTTGATATCCTTTATGCCAGAGAACTATAATGATACTCAGAGATGTCTATGAAATAATTTAAGACAGTTACTGTAGTTTACTATAGAGTACTGGATCAGCTCTATATACATGGAAATTATTCTGGTATTTATAGATTACAGTATCATATCATTTCCTATTAGGTTATTACGAAATGTATCAAGTGCCACAAAACAATGGGGTCTCACAGGTCTCAGATCAGTTCTTATAATAGTGCAACTGTACTCACCAGGACATGAAGCCTGAACCATGGGACTGCTGAGCAGCAGTTCTTTTAACCTTTGGTAATTCAGTGACATAAGAAGAATAAATATCCCTGACCTTTACAGGATCAGCAGAAATGCACTGGAGATTTGAAGATATGTGGAAGAGTCAGCGTAGACAAAGCTGGTTGAAGACAAAAGCCTTATACTAATCCATTGTGTACGTGGTAGCGGTCTTACTTTGATGGTTACCATAACGACAGTCCATAGATTAGGATCTGTTGACTAAAATTGGAACAACCTGTATGGATTTGTCCCCATTTGAGCTGATATGGATCTAAGGAATTGTGTAACGTAGCAAATAGGACTTCAGAATTCGAAACATTGATGGATTAATTAGACTCACTTCTGAGAACTTTGTTAAAGCACCAGAACTGTAATCACTCAACCAGCCAAAACATATTCAGTTTCTTATTTATATTCAACAAAAACAGACAAAACTTTGTTGTAGAACTAAAAACAGTAGCATTACACATTGGCAAGAGGTGGCTATTAGCTTCCATTATTTGTTAGCTACAGTAGGATCCTTGTAGCCTGGATGAAAAAACAAAGAAGGCAACTTCAGACGCTCAGCAGGTTTTGGCTGACCTACATTAAGGTAATTTGGAAAATTGCAGAAAATTAACTTTTGGCTAAACCATAACTTTGAGCCCTTACACATTTGATATTTAGATGATTTCCTGAATTCTCCTTGCAAGACATCCATTTCCCCAAAGGAAAAATGGAGAACTATTATTGTATTATTTAATTGGTGGTAAAGAATTTGTCATTAAGAATTGACTCAGACTCAGACCGAGCGTCAGGATCTAAATGTAAATATATCTGTTTTATTTTTTAATGACCAGAGAACCTTTATGTGTTCTGGCTTTTTATATGTATTATGTATGTTAATGGCAAATTTTAATAGTTTTTGGCTCTGCATGTACATGATATGACTAAAACTAATTATTAAATCAATGTGTTTCAGCTCCAGTCATGCTGGCAGTAGAATGGGCCATACTGAAGAGCTCAGTGACTTTGAAACATGGACAGCACTTTTGACCCTGCTGCATCTGCCCTGCTCAACTGTTAGTATAAACTGCAGCATTTAGGAGCAACAATTTAGCCAAGAAACAACCGACCATGCAAAAAGCATAAAAACACCTATCCTTGGGTGTCACTCCCTAGAGTTTCAAACCCAAAAGCAACATCAATCCTAAGATCACTATGCACAACGCTAAGCTTTGGCTGGAGAGGCAGGAAGTTCCCCGCTCTATAGCACTGGTAAGGTGACGGAGTGATGAATTATGCTTCACTAGCCTGTTGGATAAGTCTGGCTTTGGCAGCTGACAGGAGAACACTACCTTTGGCACTATGTGGTGAGCAAAGTGTGGTGAAGGAGGAATAATGGCATGGCGCTGTCCACGTGTCCACATAATTTTGAGCATAGAGTGCAGAGGTCACTAATAGGTGGACCGCGGTCCGGACCAAGATGTTGTCCAATGCCGACCCAAACAGATAATCTATTGAGAATGATTGAATTAAGACTGTGTTTATTTTAAGCGGCGGAACTTTTCTTGTCTGTACGGTATATGGGCTTTATGGCGCAGTGAACACAGAGACCAATCACGTGCCGCTGTAAGATCACCGAAGGCTCCTCAGCCAATCAGATCTGTGCAGACTGGGGCGTGTGACACACAGACAGGCAAGGTACGAAGCGAGGAGCAGCAGCCGGAGACTAAAGCGAGTCAGAGAGAATAACGTAATAACAGAAAAGTGAACAGTGAAACTGACTGTTTAACAGGAACGGGTACAGAATAGACTTGCTCGTCTAGTTTTGGAGAACACCGCTCTGTAAAACCAACATGTCAATCTGAGTTAACAAGAAGACGCACATTTTATTTACTTTCTCTATAAATAAACACTTTACAGTATGTGTGATGTGTTGGTGTTTCAGTAGCTGATGGTATAAGATGCTGATATTAGGCTACTTCAGTAAACAGGATACACCACTGAATCATAACACACGTTAGAAATGATGACGGTCCAGACCTTGTCCTGAGGAAATCTCCTCTAAGTGGACCTTACTGACCTCTAATTAAATACTCCTGATCTACAGTCATGGCCAAAAGTTTTGAGAATGACACAAATATTATATTTTCACATGATCTGCTGCCCTCTGGTTTTTATGTGTGTTTGTCAGATGTTTATATCACATACAGAAATATAATTGCAATCATATTATGAGTAACAAAAGCTTTTATTGACAGTGTTAGAAGGAGTTAAGGCAGCAAGTCAATATTTGCAGTGTTGACCCTTCTTCAGGACCTCTGCAATTCTCCCTGGCATGCTCTCAATTAACTTCTGGACCAAATACTGACTGATAGCAGTCCATTCTTGCACAATCAATGCTTGCATTTTGTCAGAATTTGTAGGTTTTTGTTTGTCCACCCGTCTCTTGATGATTGACCACAAGTTCTCAATGGGATTAAGATCTGGGGAGTTTCCAGGCCTTGGACCCAAAATCTCTATGTTTTGTTCCCTGAGCCATTTAGTTATCACCTTTGCTTTATGGCAAGGTGCTCCATCATGCTGGAAAAGGCATTGTTGATCACCAAACTGCTCTTGGACAGTTGGGAGAAGTTGCTCTCGGAGGACATTCTGATACCATTCTTTATTCCTGGCTGTGTTTTTAGGCAAGACTGTGAGAGAGCCGATTCCCTTGGCTGAGAAGCAACCCCACACATGAATGGTTTCAGGATGCTTTACAGTTGGCATGAGACAAGACTGGTGGTAGCGCTCACCTCGTCTTCTCCGAACAAGCTGTTTTCCAGATGTCCCAAACAATCGGAAAGGGGATTCATCAGAGAACTTGACTTTACCCCAGTCCACTCCCTGTACCTTTTGCAGAATATCAGTCTGTCCCTGATGTTTTTTCTGGAGAGAAGTGGCTTCTTTGCTGCCCTCCTTGAGACCAGGCCTTGCTCCAAGAGTCTCCGCCTCACAGTACATGCAGATGCACTCACACCTGCCTGCTGCCATTCCTGAGCAAGCTCTGCACTGCTGGTAGCCCGATCCCGTAGCTGAAACACTTTTAAGAGACGGTCCTGGCGCTTGCTGGTCTTTCTTGGGCGCCCTGGAGCCTTTTTGGCAACAATGGAACCTCTCTCCTTGAAGTTCTTGATGATGCGATAGATTGTTGACTGAGGTGCAATCTTTCTAGCTGCGATACTCTTCCCTGTTAGGCCATTTTTGTGCAGTGCAATGATGACTGCACGTGTTTCTTTCGAGATAACCATGGTTAACAGCAGAGAAACAATGATGCCAAGCACCAGCCTCCTTTTAAAGTGTCCAGTGGTGTCATTCTTACTTAATCATTACAGATTGATCTCCAGCCCTGTCCTCATCAACACCCACACCTGTGTTAATGGAGCAATCACTGAAACGATGTTAGCTGGTCCTTTTAAGGCAGGGCTGCAATGAAGTTGAAATGTGTTTTGGGGGATAAAGTTCATTTTCTAGGCAAATATTGACTTTGCAATTAATTGCTGTTAAGCTGATCACTCTTTATAACATTCTGGAGTATATGCAAATTGCCATTATAAAAACTGAAGCAGTAGACTTTGTAAAAATTAATATTTGTATCATTCTCAAAACTTTTGGCCATGACTGTAGTGTATCGCTCCACCAAGAACAGATAACAAACAATTGTGTTGGGCCAAAATCAAAAGACATTAATAACGTCTCCAGCATCCTTAACCTTTGTGTGCATTTAAAGCATTAAGCACTTCAGAACACTTCCCTAAAATTAGGACTAGATTTGTAGATCTGTCTATGTCCAAGTCTATATTTAAGTCACCAGCAAAGCACCACCACATCATGCTTATCCATGAGAAGAGTGACCTCTACTGGAGAAACAGCAACACTCTCTCATTAGTGCTGCATGTGAAAATCCACTTGGCCCATTTTGGAGTGTTAACGAATGGTTTAGTACTGGCAACAAAATAAGGGATGAAAACGTGTAAAATCAATAAACACATTTAGAGACAGCACACAAACAAACAAAGGATGTGCACAGTTGAGTGATTTTTTTTCCACAAACCTTTATTTATAGAACTTTCCATTTGCAAACCATTTAAAACATTATAAATAGCATTCACAGTACAATTCCAGTAGTTCCAAACGCAATAAAACAGCTTTAAAATAAAAAAGAAACAGTTACATAGGATGAAACTGCGGTTTCAATTAAACTGTGTGAAGAAAAAAGCGTTGATAATCACTGATACTGTCGTACGCAAAGTCAGAACAGTGAACAAACAGATTTCCTACACATTTCAGTGCACAGTTTCTGTTTGTTTGTTGTTTTGTTTCCCAAATATGTCAAATCCAGCAGATAAACAGAATTGTGCACTAAGATATGGAAGCTGGTTCTCTGTTGAAGATCTGTTAACGTATTTTTATTTAGGACCTCAAGAAGACATGCTCAAACTTTTGCATAGGACTGTATACTAAGACATACAAAAACAAATGAACAAAAACTTCTGTTCAAGTAACTTCAGTTCAGATAGATTGTTCCTCACACGTTCATGATTATAAGTGCCTCTGCAGAATAGGGCTGTACAATATATGAAGAAGTTGGCTGCCCCAGTTAAATGACCTGTTTTGCTGATTTCTTAGAAGTGTAAATAAGTTAATGCACCCTCTACAGAGAACACGTACTAATGAACAATTACTGTTTATTTATGGAACAAAAAAAATATATAGCAATAAAAGTTATGGCACATTCTATATTTAATTCTTTTTTCCAAAGGATTGCAGAAAAAGGCCACTTAAGTTCCCTGTAGAGGACGTGTTAAATTCTGTTCTCTTGGAAAACCAAACCATGTCATTTGACGGGGGCGTTCCAAGTTTTTGCAACTGTGAAAACGTCACAACACATAGTTTGTTCATAGTTATTGGTTTTTGCAGAAAGTTGCAAGATGCCAAAGAACCTTCCAACCAATCACAACACTTTTACTGCGGGCTTGTAAGCATTTTGACCAATCACAGTCCCAGAGCAGTTTCTGGGGGTGTTTCTGTGGTCAAAATAATACAGGACCATCTGCATCGATGACACGTTACTGACCGATGGTTGCTTTTTTAAGGTAATCACAACATGGGACAATATATTCACAACACTGGTGTCTTGTCCATGTTGTGCAGCCCTACTGCAGCTGGAATATGCAAGGTTCTTCATTTCAAGATCGAGGAGAAACAGTAGTCTGTACGTGGTTGTTTATGCCAAATCACGTTAAGCAACATGGTACATCGCAGCAGGATGAGAGATACCCACATATTCCTTAGAAGCTGGCAGGAGATGCCCTGTCATGCTGATCTGAGGTCAGTTCTCTTATTTGTCAGTTTGGTTGGCCAATGTTGTCCATGGATCAGCGTAAAGGCCAACTAGACAACCAATAGTCGTTTACTGCTCCTCACGTGCAGCAGGCAGGCTTCTTCTTCCTCCCCTCTTCTTCCTCATAGTCTTCCAGACATACAGTGGGCGACTCGACCCGGGCCTGCTTCTGGAGGATGGACGGCAGGACCAGCTCAAACAGAGTCTCAAAAAGGCAGTCAACCTTGTAGCCGGTCTTGGCACTCGTCTCAAAGCACATCTTCTCGGCCGACGGGCTGGTGAGCTCGTCCAGGGCTTTGTAGCGGATCAGGCGGTTATAGAACGCCATGGCGTCCTCCCGGTGAACCTGCTTGTGAATGGTAGGGGTGTGTGGAGGGGTAGGGCAGGAAGAAGCAGCCGAAATGTCAGACTCCTCTGGGCCGACGTCTTCAGGGGTCACGACCTGGGCATAGGGGTCTGTGAGGTCGGTCTTGTTGCCCACGACTGCGAAGATACAGTCACTGTTGGCAGACTCTGTGAGGGACAGGAAGCGTTCCTCGAGCTGCACGAGGCTCTGCCAGTTGGTGACGTCATACGTGAGGATAATGGCGGCTGCGCCACGGCAGTACATGGAGCCCAAGCCGTGGAACTGCTCACGACCTGTGAAAAAGCAGAGGACGAGAGTCAAAACTGATTGAATCTCACAGTAGGTGTGCTGCACAAATAAAAACAAAGTAGATACATCTTAAAATTACTTCTAATTAGAGACAGCTAGTTTCAGATGAAGCCGCTGCTGATGCATGCATTCAATTCTGCACACATACTCATTTAACTCTATAGAAAATGGTTCACTCTCTATAGGAATGGTGCATTCTGGGGCATTAAGATCACCACACCCAGTACCAAGTGTTAGGTAGAGGGGCAAAAAGCCCTTCAGGCCTGATGTGGAACTGTCTCTGGGATGAGCTGGAATGGCATTTGTAACTTATTTGTAAGTTCTTATCATGAAACATCAGTAATAGCCCTTTTCCACCAACGTGGAACTGGTTCTGTGTCAGTTTGTACATAATTTCGAAAGTTTTCTAGACAAAGAAAGCTTCAGAACCAGAAAGGTTCTCCCCAGCCAGTTGAAAAGTTGACGTGTCAGTTGTTTAGGAATGAGAAGGCAACAATGCTGAGCACACAGTGGTCTGCTGAAGACTCCTTATCACCAACAGCTGGTCCATGTTTACAGTTTAGTTAAAAACAAACAGATAATCCATGCGCTCCGCCATCTTGTTGATACTGTTATCTACCGTTGTGCAACACTCTCTGTTGATGATGAATCCTTTCATGTTCCTTAATAACTGGTGCAAACAGAGGCTGGTTTCCTGAATAGCATTAATGTTCTAAAAAGCCTGAACCAAACCAGTTAAAGAACGAGGGTTCTCTTGGTCAAAAAGTGCTACATGTGACCTCCTGAATGCTCTTTTTGTTAAACAACAAACAGTGTTTCCACATCTCATGTAAAGTAATGCCGGAAGAGTAGGGGCTGTTACAGTTTTCAGATACGCACTTTGCAAAGAACCTTGAATTCTGTACATTTCTATAAATAACAGTACGTCATTCAGCAGTGGTCACCAGCTCCAATCCTAATCAACCCCAGCTTGTATGTTGCTATTTGTTGGCTTTGAGCTTCCAAAACTTTAAAGCTACTGGGGCACAACATAGTACATAGCAGCTCCAAAATAAACGTTTTAGGTCAAACATGTCTTGGCTGATCCACTACATTTGGTTTATGGGGTCAATTTTTCTTTTTGGCTGAACCACTTCTCTGCTGTAAAATAGGTTCTGTACACACTTATTCTTGATTTCATGCTCTTCAAGACTGCCTAAATGCTAACACAAGCCAAATCCCTCTCATAGATCTCCTACAGATAACAAGCCCACTCCACTCATTATCTTTGCCTGATACATCTGAGCTCAGCTGTTCCATATCTCCAGCAGTTTCCACCTAACCAACATTATAGTAACAACCAGGCCAAATCAGGTTAGTCATTTAATTAAATTAAAAGAAAGATTACAGTGGGACCTTTGAGGATCAATCGATTATTAAGTAAACCAATAACATGCATTCAATTCAGTAGATAAGACAGTAAAACATAAAAGAATGTGGAATGATTTTTAAGCTGAAAACCTGATATAAGCTGGAAATATCAATGAAAGCTTGATGACATTACAAATAAGGCATTGTCTCAAGACTGCTGAGTGCTGTGAACAGATACCAAAGCCATGTAGTATCAGCTGAGCTGTACAGTCACGCTTTTCCTAAAACGCCCACAGCAACCACAGTAATGCTGGAATAAGATTTCTCTATTCATTTTTTTCTAAATCAGTGCTACTTTAACTGAAGATGAATAAACAGATTTATTGTCACTTAATGAATGGCCCAAGCATAAACGAATGAAGTGAAATTCTAAGGTGCAGAGCTCCGACTATAATGCAGTGTGACAATCTCGGGTGTATCTCCAAAATGGCAACTATACAGGAGAGGCCAACGATGTTCTTTACTTTCAACAGAACCAAGACTTCTTCAAAGCTATTTTGTTAAAAAAGAATAAAAGAAATAAAAACACGATATAAAATTTCTATATGAAAGAAATAAAAACACATTTTACACAGACTGCTCGCACGTAAATAATAAAAAGAAGCTATTTGTCACTTGAAGAACCGCAGGACAACCTGAAAGCAGCAGGAATAACAGTTACTATGAGAACAATAATCAATTACCTGTACCAGAAGTATTTCTGTGACTACACCTCTCACAAACCTACTCTTCTAAACCCACAAATATGTAACTACATTTAGTGCATACTGAAACAATGTACTCTCAGCAGACTGAACATGTTAGGGTGGGTTAGGTCTGCGTAGTGACGTACAGAGGTGGTAGTATCATGATTATGAGGCTGCTTGTCCACACTGTGGCATCACTAAAGCAAACCTTAATGCAGTGAGATATGAGGACATACTACAGGAGAATTTCACCTCATCAGCCAAGAAACTGGACCTGTGCAGTAGAATTAGCCATGAACCCAAACATACAGCGGTTGCGTTTTTTTAACCAGCACTGCAACTATAATATAAAACCTGATGATATTCTGGCCATGAATAACAGAATGTAAGTTTTTATCTGGGTTGAGGCTTGAAGGCAGAACGTAGCTCACCAGACTGGCAGTTACTTTATGGTGATAACACTGTGGCATCATATTGATCACCTCTACGTGTTTGTTTGGTGTAATCTCAAGTCCCACAAAAAGTGTTAATAATATATAATATAAATTTCAGCTCTTGTGATCTGAGAGTAAATTAAGTGTAGTTAAAAGTCAGATTGGGTGAAAATCTGACCACTAAATTTAAAAGAAAAGAAGAAAAGCATATCACAAAGCTAAAAATATAAGCAGAAGTTATTTTACAGATAACAGTGTGTTGTAGCTTTAGTTCAAAACTAAACAATCAGACGTAGGACACCAAGTTTGTGCCATTCCAACCAATAAACTATATTTGGATTAAAGGGGAAATTGTGTAAAGAAAGTTTTGCTTAACAATCAATTTAACAGGAAGTGATCTCATTCCCGAGACGTCACCACCCATGAAGCAGCATTTCATTAAATCACACGTTTGGAGTTCTTTGGAAAACATTAACTCTAGTGCTAATCGTTGTAGTCTACAGGGGCCTATTTATAGTGCTAAAATTAAACAGATTCTTTAATCTCTTCTTTTAAAAGTGTGCGTTTGTTTTCATTTGTAACTATTTAGTGCCTTATATCTATCAACTGGCTTAACTTGGTGTAAGCTGTGAGGAAAGGCAGGCCTCCCCACCTCCTAAGAGTAGACATGCAATTAATTACAGATGCCTGAACTTGTTCACTGATTCTAATTTCTCTTTTAAATGTGAATTTTAAAGACAAAATAGTGTTTTTATTACTAAAAGCTCAACCAGAAACCTTCCTACCTTCTTTATCGCTGTTCAAATGAAAACACATAACTCCTAAACAGTAACTTCACAGGAGGGGGCTTAAACTTTCCCACTATCTCAGCAGTGGAGTTTTGTTTGCTGCAACCAAAACCACTGAAAAAGCTGAAAGTCGCTGCTGCTGATATTCACTAAACTGCAGCAGAGTCTCACACTCAGAGATGCAAGCAATGAGAGAACAAGACGCACGTACGAGACAAATGACTTCAGACATTCTGACATGAAACAACATTCAGCTCCGTGTTTGCTGAGCCAGAGAAGCTGCTGGGTACTATATATATATATATGCATATGCATTCAGTCAGTCAAGCTGAGTACATTTTATTTGTGAATAAAATAACACAGAAATTAAATTAAATATAAATGTATATATAATAGGACTAGACTTAAGTTACATATAGTGAGTATATAGAGAATTTCAGGATCAGCTATATCAGTATCGATAAAAGTAGTATCAGTGCATCCTTAAATGAAAAAAAAAAAAGGTTTTCTCTGCCGTGTTTATGAAAATACAGATTATACTGAGTATACTGTGACCAGTAGTGAAACTTTTGAGTGTATATTTATACAATAATCAGTTTTAGTACCCGACATATGAAAGTGCAAGTTCTCAACCTTTATACTTCCAACATTTCACAAGTTGTGGCTTTTCACAGCCGTACAGTAAGAAGTAAAGTTGTCTGGTGAAAGACGAGATTTTCCCTGTTCTTGTTTTCACAGGACCCCGTGAAGAAAAGTGGCTGAGACAGGCATAAATGAGGTCACAGCAGGCGTTAACCTTGTGCTCAAGTTCAGCGCTGAAACAGCCCTACGTGACTCCTGACACAGTTACTAAGTAGTTCTGGTGTAGGGCTCTTCAATTATAGATCAAAATTCTTCTTAGCACACCCTGTAGTCAATTAAGACATCAAAGTGTGACCCTTCATTTTTGCAGTGGGGCTACAAGGCTAATGTAGATTTTGGATGAACCAGATCTCCACCGATGTTAAACAACACTGGACGGACAGCTCCAATACAAAACTAAAGAGAGACGCACCTGTGAGTTAAGAAAAAAAACATGAAAATGTTCCTCTTGAGGGAAATCCAAACATTTTCTTCAAAACATGTTCTAGAGAAAGACTGGCAAGTCAGAAGCGTTCAATGCCTCTAGATGCTGCTCCATAGAAAGTTATTAATGGTTAGATATCTGCTGCCCGCCTGATTGGTCATGACAGTTCTATTCAAATTTAATTAACCTATATTCATTGTGGAGTAGTACATGCAGGGCATTGTAAGCAAAACCCATAACAAAACGTATTCTTTCAGATGTACCACTGTTTTATCAACATCAACATTACAAATTTCACCCATGGTTCCCATCACGACCACTGTAGAGAATTCAAGTCTCCAAGAGTCTTCAAGTTTCTCTAAAATTAACCATCAAAACACTCGCCCAGCCCTTGCCAAACACCAAATAGAGGAGTTGCCCCTCCAGTATTAGTTCGTATGAAGACCCTGAACACACAGGGAGCTCTGAGCTCCGAGCCTAATGCTACGGTCATTTGATCTACAGGCAATCACGCGTAGACAATGTCTGGGAATTTTCTGGAAAGGTGCCAAAGCACTTAAGCCGTTTTTGTTAATGCTCTATTTTCAAGAGTTTGGTGGTCTTTTTGAAAGTGGGACCCCAACGGCGGTCAGTGAAATCCAAACACACGCTAAAACAACGCTATCCAGAAGTACTGCAAGTTGTAGTAGCAGCACCTTCTGAACCCTCAACAGACCTCAACCTCTCCATATCTGAATTTTCCAGTCCACCTTAAACGCTGCAGCAGTTCCATTCGTGTGACTGAACCCCGCTGCACCGCAGCTTTTAAGGTGGACCGGAGAATTACAATAAGAAGCCAATTCACAGAAAGTAAAAAGTTAACAAACATCTTAAAAACTGTTACACGTACCTGCGGTGTCCCAAATAGAAATATTATAGGGTCCCCACTGCTTCAGAAAGAAAGCCCCTCCGACCGTGCTCAGCGTGTCTCTGAAGCTCCTCTCGGTGTACCTGTGTAGCAGCGACGTCTTGCCAACGTTCATGTCGCCCAGGATGACCATCTTAATGTCGGGCTTCCTCGTCTTCCTCGCCGCACGCATCGTCAGCGGCTCCGTGAGGAGGTGCTGAGGTAAAGAAGGGAGCGGCTACGGTCTCAGCGGCCTGACTCTTTTTCTATAGTGCCTCTCTCTCTCTCTCTGGCCGGAGTCTGGAGCTGAGAATTCCCGCTTTGGCTGCTCTGTCAGGTGGTCTCCGCTTTTGGCACGTATGGTAGAAAAACAGTAGAAGCGAGAGTCTCATCAGAACTGTGTAGTGTCGTGCCCACCACGCGGCAGCAGCTCGTGCTGTGTTCTCCGGGCGAGCAGCGCCGTTTATCCCAGACTTGGTGGGAAGTTGGCGACTTAGAAGAAGCGACACGCGGGGAAACTCACGAGGCGGAGCGCGCGCACGCCGGAAAAATACGCAAAAAATTACGCAATCCGGCATGCGCGCGCGTCGTCACACAGCGGACTTCTCACACATGACAAAGCACATTGTTGGATGGTGGACATCCAAGTAGAGAAGTTTTTCATGGGAAAACTCATAACCATTACTGAAAAACTAGTTTGACTCTTTATCCCCCCCAGCCCCCTTTTTAAGGAATATCAAATGCCCAGCAAACACATAACGTTGTCACAACGTTGGTGTCACTACTTTCCTGCAACATAGCTACAAACGTGGTGATGCTTTTTTGCGTTGTCTGAACAAGGTTGTTAAAGAATCACCACTAAATAACTTGTTGTTTTGTGGTGTTATTTCTATTTATTGGCAAAATTACTATAAAATAATTATATTTAGATGTAATGGGGCATATGAAGAATTCTAAGAGGTTCTGACAACGTTACCACAACGTTGTCACAACTTTATGAGGAACTGCATTTCAACCATGGGAGGCATAATACTTTTTTTAAGGTTTATAAATTTTATGTAAGTATTGTTTCAAATTTCAAAACGTGGAGGTTCGCACAGTTTACACACAAAAGATGAGCCCCTCTGGAATTCAGGGCTTTTGTGAAGTAAAAAAAAAAGAAACATATATACATCAGAGCAGCACATCCACTTGCAACAAGTACCCCATCCTCTTTCTGCATAACACTCTAAGCCTATTCCTAACACTTAGATTTGAAAAAATCTAACGTCTAATTATGAGTGAACTGATTTGCTATTGATTTGAGATATTAAGTCATTACTTTGAGACAGAATCTCATGTAATTATATACCATTTCCAAATAATGATTAGTATGGCAAAATAATGGCATAGCAACTCTCTTAATAATGAGCAGAACAAATAGGTAGTAAAATATTTTTAAGTGGTGGGATTGGGCTTCCATAGAAAACAAACAACAGTCACCACAGACTGCAAAATAGCAGTAGAAAAACAACAGATGCACCAAAACCTGAATTAATGTGTTTGGGTCACCAGTAAACTATACCAGGGGAACACGGGTCCAGTCTGTTTGCCGTTCATCAAACAATACATCTACAGGTTTTCTTCATTGCCAAGTCCCTTCATTCTCTCAGCATCAAGCTGGTGCAATACCCTTACTGAGTGGCTAGAGGTGTCTAAGATAGTAATATAGCTGCTTAAGGCCAGTCATCAAGCCTGAGCACCTACCAGTAACTGTTAGTAGCCAAAACTGTCTTCAGATCAGCGCTTTAAAATTAGCTGTTAGTACAACCAAACATGCAGCAATTCTTCAGCTTAGGGTCATTAACTTACACCAGTTCATTCATCTGTTTTGCTATTGTCATGTCAAGCCTTGAAATGTGCTTTCTGAATCCACGTGACCTTTCGTCATCAAAAAAACTATGTATTGATCACTCTAGCTACAGTAAAAGAGGCGAGCCAGTACAAGTAGATACCCAAATATCAGCCTATTGAGCCTACGATACTTTAGCCCCACCTAAGTAGGTTAGAAGGAAAGTTTCAGCCTATTCTGCTGATCCAGCAGCAATCACAGATCAGCACTCATACTCAATCAGAGTACTCCGAAGTCTCATGCAAAAATTGGATCAGGGCTGCTCTTTGAATGAGGTACAATACAGGGTAGCCAATGAAAGCAGAGCTCATTTGCATATTTGTCTTGAAAGTACAGCAACAAAAACAGAAACAATGTTTATTACATCCGGTCCATTCAAGGGAAATAATTTTTATTCATATGGCTATATATATATATATATACAGAATGTAACAGCAAGTGCTGCTATTAGAGATGAGGCATTGATCATTCTGAGTTAGACAATTATGTTACATTCACTTTTGGGGAATTACAGCAATCATCGTGGAATGGTTCAAGAGTCTCTCAGAGGTTGAGTGCTCTAAGATCTGAAGACCATCGCAAAATGCTTTTTCAGTCTGCCAATGCAAAGTTGGCACTCAGGCTAGAAATAAATACAACTGAACAAAAATGATGATCCAAGGTCTTGAGAGGTCATAGTGGCATGGACTGCAGTGCCATTGTGGTCCACACTTGGTTGAAGTGGATTCTACCTTTCCTTGTCTTTAGTCCCCTTCTGTTGCTGTGTGATCTCCCATGTGGAGGTGGCTCCTCTGTCCTGAGAGCAGAACACAAATAATGTAAGACAGGTATCACCTATAAAAGGACAGTGCAGTGGTTTCAGCCTAATTTGTACCTGCAGCATCTGTAACATAATGAATTTCCACTGTCTAGCTGACCATTTGCAAAATAACAATTAGCGTGTCTCTAAGCCTTTCATATCTCTAAAGTTTCTCTCCTGCATCAGGCAAAGAACAAACCCGCAATGAGAACGACACCCTCGGTAAATAAGTTAGAACTATTAGACAAAGAAACAGTGAATACTAGTTACTGTGAACGTATAAAGCCAGACACGCTATCCTAATTAACTGGTGCTGTTATTTTATTCCTGAAAAGGTTTTGGATTAAACACTATTGAATATCAAGCTCACAGCTCAGTGGCAAACTATTAACATGCAGACTTGTAAGCTAAGGTAAACTTTTTCAGGGTTCGTGTATTTACTAAAAAGTAATTTTAATATGAAGTAATGACCTTATAGAAAAGATCAGACTAGTTACCTTCTTTAACTTAGATTCTGACAGTTAGCTTGATATGTGAGTCTGATTACACATGAATGTACAGTGCTCTCATTCGTGATTATAATATTAATGCACTTGTACACATGCCATTCAATTAAGAACAGCTCCAGTGCTAACTTCAGATTTAGCTCACATGAAGGCGTAGCTTCCCGAGCTAAACACCTTCCTGTCATGAAAACCTGCTGCTGTAATGAGATTAAGCGGTTTCGCTGGTTTGATCAACGTAAACACGGTTTCCAGAATTCTTATTGGTTTCAAACAAAAACATGTACAGTCATGGGCCAAAGTCTGAGCGCCCCAGGTCAAACTGCATGTTGTCCTACCGTGAATGCCGTGTCTCTGCAAAAGTTAGTACACAATTTTTATTTATTTGCCGAGGTCAAAATTACTGGGGGGAAAAAAAAATCAGTAAAATCTGTAACTTAAATGCATTAAAATTTGCAGACATTTAGAGGATGTCAACAAAAAAGGTCACTTGACCAGGGGAGCCCAAGCATTTGCATATAACTGTATGTCTGCAATGAGTATCTTGTAAAACCGGTTATTTTTAATGAAAAACTTTTCAAATATACTCCTCTGTGTACTTCAAAATACTTATTTGTCCTACTGAGTTTTTAATTCGCTAGTACAGATTTAGCTTTAGCTTAAGCCAGTAGTTTGACAGACAATAATTAGAAAAGGGACTTTCTCAGAATTTTGCAAAAGGTCTATTGATTCTACTATAATCGTATCTTGTGTCAATAGATTTTCTCTTCCTTTCCTAAGAACAGGGAAACACCTGGAAATGACTGATAATGACTGATAATCAACAGTACATGACAGATGCTGAAAAAAAAAAAACAAAGGCAGAAAAACACTGCAGTGCATCAGTGTATTCAAGATTCACCTGTAAAGACAATAAATCAAGTGTTTGTTTGTAGACCAAAATAAAATATGCATAAAACACCTGCAGTAAGTGGTTCTGTTGGAGAAAACATGCCATATGGGCACAAAACTCTCTCTCTCCTCGAAGGCCCCAATTTCAGAACACTTTGTGTAGGGCTGGCAAACTCCAGTCCTGAAGAACCACCACAGCCCTGCCCAGTCTGCTAGTTTCCCTTCTCTAACACACCAGATTAATCTCAGCAGTTTATTGAGGTGTGTTAAAAACAGGAAAATCACCAAACTGTGCTGGACACAGGTCCTCCAGGCCTGCAGGGCACCACCCCTGATTTAGTGTTTCTAAATGGTTCCAAAATATTTTCCTGTGATTCGCTGCACAGTGATGTACTATCAGTGACCTATTTAAAATGGTTCAACGGTTTACTTTACTTCTCAAGCCTTCTTTAAAAAAAAATACATAAAACCTAAACTGGGAGTGTAAATTGTGGCACAACTGGTTGCCAGCAGACTTAAATCTGATCTACTTACTAAAAAAGGGAACTCTTACCTTGATATGTACTCCTAAGGGCACAAGATCCTTGCGTAAGGCATCACAGGCCTTCAGTAAGGGCACTCTGTCTGGGTGGGGCTCCTTTCTTTGGGTCTTGCTGCTGTTGTTCTGAATTTCCTGAGTGGCTTGGTCCTCCACAGAAAGAGCCAAGTTTCGAACCTCACTGCGGAAATGCACCAACTGCTCCACCACATTATGAAGAACACCGGATAAGTCGTCATGGGACTCCTAGGACAGATTTGCCATGCAGAGTGAGGACCAAAGCAATAGTTTGGCTTTATATGTACACAAATGACCCCAAAATGTAGTCAATCAGACATTAAATGGTCTGCGTCTGAAGCGGATTCTTTAGTTTACTCTTTTCCTTACAAGTGGACAAGCTAGACCTTAATCCTTTTATCAGCATGGAGTGGTTGAAGGCACTTGGCACATAGCCACCTTCACTATGATACAATCACCAAAAGTGCATGTTCTTACACTCGTCACAATAGTCATGCTTTCTGACAAAACTATAGAATATCAATACTGTCCAAAGAAAACTATATAATCTAAAAAAAACTATAAAAACTCTAAAATCTCAATTTTTGTCTGCATAATTTGAACTCCTTAAAATTGAGCCAAATGTTTATAATGATTTAACCAATAGAAATGCTCCAAATCTGCTTTAAACAAAATACCAATTCATTAACTTGAACATTGAACATTAAAAGTGAACAGTGTTTTTTATAAACAGTGATGATACTCAAGTTTATGCTGTTTATAGATGTACAGTGTATTTTGTCCATAGATACCTTCATTAATTTAAGCTACTAAATGCACATTTATCCTTTCCTCTCAATGTACATACGCTACACACAAACTTTAGTAACTGACATGCACAGCAACATTCAGAGTCAAGTGCTGCCATCAGCCATCTGCAGTACCTTATTCAGATATTTTCAGAGAAGGTTTAACAGTAATACTGGGGCTTTGTCACCATCTCTGGTGAAGAATCCTCTCAAAACCATCATAGAAGAATGCCTTTGGCACATCTTTAACCATAAGGTAGGTTTCTAAATTATTAAACCTTTCGAACACCTGGTTCCCATTTCTGACTCATTAAGGTTCTCTATAGCCAAGTGTTCTCCTTTTGGAGTCTAGTTCCTCTCAAGATTTCTTCCTCTTGACCTAGGAAATTTTTCTTGCCCCTGGCTTGCTCATGGGGGGTGTTGGACCTGGTTTTCTTGTAAAGCTGCCTTGTGACAACATCTGTTGTTGAATGCACTACATAAATAATTAAACCTTAACCACTGTTGTGTGTATTTGCTATCTGCTGCTATCATCAAAAAAAAAGTGACCTCACCTTTCTGTCCAAAAGATCAACTCCAAGGACGTCCATAAGATTTCTGATGTACGTCAACATTGCTCCAAAAACTGCCGGACTCCGAGAGGTCCCATTAGCCTTAGGACATAAGAAGACAGGATTGCTGAAATACTGTTGGCCATTGAAAACATTCATGTTTTGGTTTCTAAATAAAATGGAGAAATACAGGAGTTACGCATGTTTCATGTTATGGTAATCTTTAAGGAGATGAAAATGAAACATGTAACCATTGCAGCTGTAACCACTACAGTAATTTCTACAGCTGGATTTTCTGTTTAAAGACTATTGGTTTCTGTTTCAGTGAGGAGGAAGTTTGAAAAACAAGGGTACGATCGTGTGTTGCTCTTTGTTTTTGCCAGTTATTGCAGAAGGAAAACAGGTAGCTGGCACTGCTACTAAGAAGGCAGACATCAGGTCTATACTGATTAGGGCGTATGATATAGTTGCGTAATGCATGTTGAGTATTATAGTACAAACACGGATGGATGAAAACACATACAGGACACAAAGTTGTGAAGTTTGAGAAATTGATGAGCTTGAGAGGTCCAGTGCTGCACTACAGATCAAATTCGATGCTCTTTAATATTTTATGACCTCAGCATAATAAAAAATAAAACCATTTCCATCACTTACACACATATACTCAAGTATCAAATACCGCTTTTTACTCTTATGGGCTGACAAATATAAGAGAATTTGAGACTGCTCAATCCCTTGAGTGCGTTTGACTTTCTTATCAGTTCCTCTGTCCACTAGTTCTTCATCAGTGGTCAGTTTAGACCGGTGCTTCCTGACCCTTGTCACAGAGGACCCCCAGCCCTGCACAGTTCAGAGCGTATAAGAGGATGTGTTTGATCATTTATAATGTGTTCAATGATCAAATCTGTTTTGATGCTGCCCGTTTGGTTACCATTTGCTTTAATGGGATATCTGTCTTAGACTGGACTCCTTATTTAAAACAACCATCTAACAGGGTGACGAACATGCTCGGGTTTCACACTGTTCCAAGGTGCACGCTGTGGGTACTGCCCACCCTCACATATGAACAAGCTAACATTTTCATTTAGAAGAGACTCCCTAGAACTGTGCACTTGGAGAAGCAGAACGTTTCTGCGAGAGTCTTTAACTGGTTACAACAATGTGAAAACATTGTATTTAGTACATGTTTTGTCAGCATGTCACAAGCAGCTGTCTCTAGTCAGCTGGTTTAAATAGTGGAAACACTGGAGCTGCACGGGTCACATGTTTAAGCTTCCTTGTTCATTTATGCCACTTCAATTACAGTTAACAGCACACAAAAGCACTGGATCAGCTTATTGAAGCAGATACCTGTTCCATTAGGATACCCCCAAAATATAATATGAACTCTGATGTGGCTTCTACACTACATTATTTCTTTTGGTACTCTTTTTGAAAGGTTATCAGGATATCAGGAACCACAGAACAGATGTAACTGACTGTCTATTTTATGAGCTCCACTCACCATATAGGAGCACTGTGTATGTCTACAGTTTTACTACTGTAGACATACACAGTGCTCCTATACTACTGATCCACTCATACCAGCACCACACACACTAACACACCATCACCATGTCAGTATCACTGCCGTGCTGAGAAAAAATCCTTTGGTGATTATGACCATTAAGGAACAGGGTAAAAGAGAACTAACAAAGTATACAGGACTACAGTAAGTAACCAAAGTGCTCCTCTATGGTAGGTGGAGCTGATAAAATGTTTTAATGTTGTGGCTGATCAGTGTATACAGTCTGTATATGAGCTTACCTTGGTGACGGGCTGAAGCTGAGAGTTGCCATGGTAAATGAGGCTCATGATCGCATCCATAGCTTTTGGCGTGTCAAAGTCATCTGCTAGTGCACTTCGGACGCTGGTCTGTGTGGCTGATAACCTTAACAGAACACACCAGAATGATGTGACCAACACAACCTACTCATGCTGTGTCTGCATTGCATGCAGTTGTTGACAGTCTAGTGCTACACTTATACTGCAGTTTCCTACCTCTCCCATAAAAAGCTCTCCTGTATGGTTTGGCACAGTAACTGACCCTGCATGTAGGCCTGGGCATTGTGGATGAAGGCAGAGATGGCGGACAATGTGGAACAAGCTTCATTCATACTGGCATCACTGTAATCGATTGCTGGGGAGACGAAAGCATTGAGGTGTTATTAGATGAAAACCAACCTTGTATTTTAACTTTGCAACTGATTTTCAGAACTCAGGAAAAGAAAACATGAGAGAAGTACACTTCCCCAGACTTTCTGTTTGATGGATCATTCTACTGTATTGGTTCCGAACTTATTTAGAGAGTTTTCTCTAAATGTGTTAACCAATAACACTACCGAAGCATGTATGAAAGAAAATGATAATGTACAATATAATATTTAAATCTATGTATAAATTGTTATTGTTTATAACAAAAACGAGTAATCACAGATGTGTGGATGTTGATGTATGATAAATATGATTGCAAAGCTTACCCGATCTGTATTTGGTTAGCAGACAAAACAGTCTGAAGTCATTGGCACTATAAGACTGTAAAAAATCCTACACCAAAGAATAAAAAGAAAGGGAGGGCGTTTAATGAAATGAAATGCAAGAACTATGAAAATTATCATCGTTCTCTCCAGGACTAAATTATACATTTTCACTATATTAAAAATTCAGCACTCTACAGAATTTATTAGTGAATTAATAACGTGCTTTACCTTTATCGTAATATAATTCTTCAAAGACTTTGACATTTTTTCTGAACTGCCTTTCAAATGGAGGTGACCTGAAATAATTTACATAAAATTTACATTACAATTTTATTTTTTATATAAAAATTTTTCATTCCTTACAAACCAGTTTCAGACAAGTTTTTCAGCCAATTTCAGACGACATCACAGAAATAAACAAGCTCCTGTGCTAAATTTAGAGTGAGCGCATGAGTTACACAAACATTGTTTTTAATTGAATACAGGTCAAACTGAATTTATTATTGATTACTCTGTTATTATTGATTAATCAGTTCCAGCTGCTAAGAAACAGAGGTTTGTCATTGTTTATATAAGCACTTGGACAGACAGAGATGCAACTTTTAATATGATATTAGGACAAAGCTTCAGCCACTGCAGCATAAACACTAAGATAAACCTACTTGGCCCCACTGCACTGTGCAACTACAGGCTTTACCTGAGTGCAGGAAGTAGTTCCCCCATTGGTCACACTTGTGGTAGGCCTCACACTGAGCTATTTCATTTTCATGATGAGGGAAGGCCAGATCTATGCCTCCTGAGTGGATATCCAGCTGGCTCCCAAACACAGAGCTACAGAAAGAGGAGAAACATTATTGGCTCCATCAGTCACAGACTCTGGGAGCATCTGTTTAAGAAGGTGTTCAGTTGATATGCTTAGATATAGATATTTCTACAGACAAACTTAGTGCAAAGAAATGGCAGCAGAATCAGAGTGCATTTATTTGCCAACACAATACGTTCATGGACACGTCCTTGGAGCTCCCATCAACATGAATAAGATAAATACTAAGGAACACAGTAAAGTTATGCTGCATTTTCACAGGTCCAGCACTGCAATGCACCACAGCCAGTTCCATTATTTTACTACAGGAAGCATTGTGTCAATAAGATCTGACTGCGGGGCTCAAGATAGTATCAGCACAGATGTGAGGGTTGTGGTGTGTTGACAAAAAAACCTGCTCTTCATGCAAATAAATCTGGCAAGATTTAATATAATCTAGATTTTGCAGATAACGCTTTTCTATTGCCAATATACAGTCCAATGAAGAGGATGTTCACATCCATCACACTGGTGTATATAGAGTTAAATACAGATAACAACATCAACCAAAAGAAGACCACTTCATAACACACTGGCCTACAGCCAACAATTGAAAAGCTCAGTAGATAAAAATAAATGTAGTGTTTACCTGGCAATGGTGGAGCATTCAATGTGCCAGCCAGGTCTACCCTTTCCCCATGGAGACATCCAGTAAGGTTCCTGAGGCTTAGAGGCTTTCCACAGGGCAAAGTCTCGGGGGTCCCTTTTGTCCTTGACCCCTAAGGAAAAAAATATTGATCTGAGGCAAAACAGGGGTGGTAGGTTGGCTGGTCCTGGAGATCTGACTGCAGAGTTTCACTCCATCCCTATATTAACACACCTTTTCCAGGTACTAAAATGAATGTTTATGTAAGTACTATGTTCATAATTCATATTCACAGATCTTTATTATACCATTTTAGAATCATTTATGGCTCCGTTCATCCGTCTTTCGTTTTATTTTACAGCTTTTTGATCATTTGTAATTATGTTGACTTGTAAAGTTCCAAAGAGCGAGGGTACATTTATCTGCCACCCTCTTGTTCTTTATCATTAAAACCAGGGGGCACAAGTGTAAAACATGTGAAAAACGACCATACCTGGTGCCTCGGTAGCATCTCCAAAGTTCACCAGCTTGCCATAACGACTGCCAATTGATCTAGTATCAAAGTAGACGTCCCCTGGGAAAAAAACAAACAAACAAACAAACAAACAAACAAACAGCTGAAATCACTATCCAACTCAGTACACAAAGTCTGACTTCATGGGATCTGACATGGAGGTAAAACAAACCTTGACTTGTAGCATAAGCGTGACCATTGCTGATGATGTTTTCTATGAAAGCTACAATCTGAGGTATGTTCTCTGTGACTCTCAGGTACACGGCCGGAGGAAGCACCTAAACAAAACAAACAAGTTCTCAGTATGAGTAACACTAACGTTACTTATACTAACATCAGCATTAGGAATCACTGTTTCCAATAATATTAAAACTAACTGGTTACAGATAACCACATAAATGATTCTAATGACTGAGTTTAACATCCTTTCAGGAACCCGTGAAAGAAATTAGATGAGTTCTGATGATGAGCTGTACATAACTGAAAAACTAACTGTTCACCAACCAGTGTGGCTGTAAAGAATCAGAATGAGACTGAAGCATTCATATATTTACTGTGCACTACTTTGAAATAGGTATTTTAGACCTTTAGAGCCATCATATCTCGTTTAAACTCCTCTTCATACATTCTGGCAAGCACAAAAGGGGAGACGTCCTCCTGTGGGGGAACAAGAACCAAACAAAATACAAACATTTCATAAGACAACATTTTACTACTGACGTTTTGCTGACTGAACAAATGAAATGTTGGCTGAACTGCACTCACCTCAAGGCCTCTTTGTATGATCTTATCATCGATGTCAGTGATGACCATGACATGGGTTACGTTTATTCCGAACAGCCTGGTCAAAATCCTTTGCAGAATGTCAAATCGGACATATGAGCTTGCCAGGAGGAATAAAAGAAAAGAGATCAGGCAGATGCAAAATCACAGCTGACTGACGACAGCTGTAAAAGTCCCATGAACATCTGGACATGTGTCATGATGTATCAAGCTGTTTCACAGACACACTAGCCAAAAAGACAAGCTACTATTAGTCATCACTACATCTTCTGTAAACATGCCTAAGTAGGTGCCAAAGCAGTCTGTAACAGGTAAAATGATGTTCTCAGGTAAAATGATGGATTTACGTATTGAAAAAACAACAGACACCCTATAAAAGATAGTTCTGCATATATATATATATATATATATATATATATATATATATATATATATATATATATATATATATATATATATATATATCACTAAATTTATCTTGCTAGCTTCAAATGAATTATTCTGTTATTATTCTGACCAGCAATTGTGCGATATCACTAAAGCCAGCTAGCAACATATTATTATTAGCCTCTAGATTGGTGGCTAGATGTCTGGAGTTGTTTAGCAGTGTTAAGATTTCCAGTGACAGGTCTGAATAACATAGGCTGAGCATTGTAGTAGAAAAACTCTGTTGCAAGAAGAACACAATAAAGTGAAACTGAAAAGGTTCTGGAGTGCAATGTGTCACTACAGAATACCAATCAACCTTTATTTTCACTCGGGGGTACATGGAGAGAGACCCTCGTTTACAATGTCGCTGAGCATTGCTAAACAAAAAGGGGTTGAAAATAAATTAAAATTAATTTTAATGAGTACTTAAATGTAAAAGAAACAATAAAAACAAACAAAATGAAGATATATTGTAAAAGAAAAACAAATAAAAACTGAATAAGAAACTAAAATCAGGAAAAAGACAAAAAAAAAAAGTAGTCAATAAAAGTAGATATAGTAGTAAAACATAAAATAGTAAATAAATAATAATAAAAATAATAATAATAGAGTAATATTAATCAAGATAACAGAAAGGTAAAGGGAAATAAAAATAAAAATGAATAAATAAATAAATAAATAACTGAATATTTAAATCATAAAACTGTTAACTAAAATTTAATAAAACACTGGTAGGTCATGCGGAGTTGGCTAGAAATTAAGAGTTTAAAGTGACTCACTATATCTCTTCACAACTAAGTGCAACTTTACTGTGGTACGTCGTCGCTGTCCAATGAAAAACAAGTAGCTACAAAATGGCAACTTTACAGAAGAGGAAAAAAAACATGTTCACTTTCAATGTGGGTCAATGGAACCAGAAATTTTTCCAAGCTATTTTGGACCATTGCTATTGGTCCACTCATCATGAAATTCTCCCACAATATAAACGGCAGAGTTTAACTGATGTAAAAGAAATCGACAAAAATGGAGATACATGTTTTTGTTTGGACGGGGATGATATGTATATTCATTTTGGTCTATTTTTACTTTTCTACATCATTTGAATACGACTCCTGCCTTTTATAATGTGTGAAACTAAATGATGAACAGACCAATAGAAATGCTCCAAAATAGCTGGAGGAGATTCTGGTTCTAATGACTTACATTGAGAGTGAAGGAAGTTTTTGGACTCTCCTGTAACATACGTGTCTTTCTTTGGACGGTAACAACATAATGCTACATGATACCTACACAAACCCTTTATGACTACTACATGACCTACATGAACATTTAGAATTACTGCTGTCAAGTTGACGTAAACTCAATGTGTGGTGACTTTTTCTGACATTGGGCTGCATTATGGGCTGAAATGATATTGACTTTGAAGCTCACATTAGATTACCACGTGAGACGGACTGAAAGACTGTGAACATCACTCACATTTTATATACACTAAGCTACGAAGTATATAGTTGTAATGTATTATGTGATTTCACCTAACACAGTGTCATGACAACCCAATGTAAGAAAAAAACTACATAATGTCAAATTACATTGTGTTGTGTCAGCATGGCATCAAAGATGACAAAAGCAGTCTTACAAAGAAATTCCATCAATTTTTTTTACAAATCTTTCAGAATAATTTGGTCTATGGAATGTACATAGAGTCATTCACTGTAGAGAAACTAACTGCTTACTGTGGTATTGATGGGAATCAGGGGTCACAATGTCTACTACACAGATTTTACCATTTATTTTCCTAAAACCACCAGTTAACCTAGTTTTTAATATGTAATAATAGACATAAAACTTGGGGATTTTGACCCTGTCTGTATGTCCCAATTCACATTTTAAGCCAAAATCATCTATCCATTATTATTCGCTTTGTCCCGCTGGTTAGGGTCACGGGCTGTAGCCAATCCCAGCATCGGGCGAAGGCTTACTCACACACACCTACAGGCAATTTACAGTGACTAACCTAACATATGTCTTTGGATGGTAACTGGAATACCCGGAGGGGGGACATGCAAACGCCACACAGAATGGCCCGGACCGGGAATCGAACCCTAGATCGTCTTGCTGTAAGGCAACAGTGCCTAAACTAGATCATTGTCCTCAAGCCAAAACTTTTATCACATAAATCAACATCTCAGACATCAGGCAGCATATATCTAACCATCTGATGTAACAACCATTCGTGAGGAAGCTTGTAGAGGTGGAGGTCTGGTTCCTATCCCATGTGAGTAATTCTCATTAAGGTTTTCTATAACAGAGCATTCACACATAAGATTGATTTTGTTTACATCTTAAATTAAAAACTGATTAGTTTTCATGGTTGTAGTTTGTTTGGTTCCCCATTTATTGACAGACAGTGTCTATTGGAAAAACACTTTATGTAGATTTACATCAGCTGTCGTGATGTGATGAGTCAGTGTCAGACAGCCTACAGTGAAAGTGTAAATAAAATAATATATTAAATGCTAGTTTTAGCCCCCTTAAGGTCCTGTTCAACACCTGCACGTCACATCACTGTCAGACATCATTCACTCTGACTTCCAGCACTTACCACGCGTGTCCCAGGTGGGCATGGTCATAAACAGTGGGTCCACAGCTGTACCTACACATATAAACACACTGATAAAGCCGTGTGAAAGAACGTGTTAAGAGTTTAAATGAACACCACTTCATCTAGAAGTGTCTTACCAGGTTGCTACTCCTTCTTTAGCCAAAATCAGGGGCTCCTTCTGTTTGGTGAGGCTGTTGTATGTTTTTATTCCGGTGTCATAGCCTGTCGGTTTGATCCACTTGCTCCCTGATTCACAGCTCACTGTTCGTCTAGTAACCAGCGAGGCTGTGTTTCTGACTAGTGCCGAAAGAGGCCTCATGGTCACCTGAATGGGGTTATGATGAAAACAAAACCTCTGCACGGTGTCTAATGTGAAACTCACATCGTTTCTGACCGGCTAGTTTTAATGCTAGCGCCTTTCCTCTCGACCTGAGCCGCGTGTGAAACTCCTCCTTCACTATCAGCGTATACGTTTAGCAGCTGCTCTCTACTGTAAAAACTGTGAAGATATAAAACCAAACACGGACAAGTGAGTGTTGAAGTTAGTAACAGCCTTATTAAGTGAAGTCTTTCTGTAACTCGCTGTGTTGACAGTCAGTTAAAAATGGCCGCGCTCTGCACAGCTCGCCGATTTAAAAGGAGGACCGTTAAAACACTTCTCTCTTTAATTCTCTCTCTTGTTCAAATAAGATACAGAAACTCGGACTCGGCTTGTTTACTTTAAGTCTATCTTTTAAAAAGTGTTCATTTTAAACACATAACAACATTTCACCGTCCTACGGGTCAGTTTCACCGGGGACGGGTTGCCAGATTGCTACTCGAGTTTCCAACCAAACCCAAAATCTGAAACCCGCGCTCAGAGCTGCTCACTCAGACTAACACTGCGCATGCGCGTAAGTTCCAAAACATATGCTAGCCATTGTCCTTGTTAACAATTCAGTTCATAACCCATCTCACTAGCAGAACCACATCAGATCAACATATTTTAGTTGATAGAAAGATACTTTATTGATCCTGAAGGAAAATTTAGGCAACCAGTAGCTTATACACAACACAGGTACACAAAACAATAAAACACAATACAATCGGATACAGTTCACAACAAACATGTGTAGAGAAAAGTAGCCCCTCAGACTATTACTCACATATATGAAGACTAGTGAGATGCACAATAACGCTAAGTACCATTAAAATGAGGGTAAAGTGACTTGACATTGTAAACCAAAAATAAGTCGCTAATAAATTGTATATGCACATAAACATACACATAACTGCTACATACACATGTGCATAATTCCAAAAAGATATAAACATGTATATATATTTACAAGTACAAGTGTATATAAGCTTATATACCTATGCACATATAACTACCTACATTTATCTACTATAAATAATGTACAATAGAGTGTAATGTCGGCAGTAATGGATCCGGTAACGTGATATGCAGTGATAGGCAGTGTTGGGCTAATATAGCCAGAGAACCACATGTTCATAGACCGAAGTGTCTATGGATGTAGAGCATACGCATAAGTAAAAAAACAATAGAATGTAACAGGGCTTTCTTAAGCTTTCTTAATCGACTAAATTGTTGAAGAGCCTAATGGCTCTAGGGATAAACAATGTCTTTTGTTTCATGATGGTGTTGTGCAAAACATGACTTTCATTGTCCATGATGGAGAGCAGTCTGTGTTGGATCTGAAATAGGAAGAGTTGTTAGTTCAGCAGAAGCAGGAATTTGATATTAAACAACCATCATCTTGGAACATTGGTTCTCTTATTGGTCAGAATTTTAATCACAAAGCTAAAAAAGCATTATTTAAACCCACTTTATTCAATAATAAACAGCCAAGTACAATAACCTCTGATATATTGCCTTCATACAGGTGCAGGTTATCTGCTTACCAGTGAGGGAAGATAAGGGGTGTGGAGCTATTTAAACAGAAAATTGATCTTAACTATTTAGATTTGTTTTATTATTTTTTTACAAAGAAGAATTTATAAAGATCTTCTACAAATTCTTCTACCAATCCAAGTACTACAAACACATGCTGCAAAAAACAACCTTTAGGTTTTTTTATTATTCTGATGATTTCTTCTTTTATTTGTTTTCACTTTTTATTTCACTGAATTAGTAGTTAATTTATTTATGTTGTGGTTCTAATAAGATCCATATCTTGCTGCCCTATCAGAATCAGAATCAGAAATACTTTATTGATCCCAGGGGGAAATTGCAGTTATTACAGTAGCAGTCGTTTAAGTAGAAGAATAAAGACTAAGTAGTAATAATAAATTACAACAAAAAACAAATTTGCAATATGTACACTTATATAAAGTCTTATAATACAATAGAAGAATAAAATATAAAGTGACTGTGGCTATAATAATAAGTACAGATATACTGTATACAGCAGTGAGAGTTTAGAAGTAAGAAGTTATTGCACATTTGAGTTGTTGCACATAATTAAATTATTGTTCTATTGTTATTACTGTATATGTGAGAGGTGTCGTACGTTAAGAGAGGGTTATGAAGTCTGATAGCCACTGGTAGGAATGACCTCCTGTGGCGTTCTGTAGTGCATGTACTGCTGTACTGCTACTGTACTGACTTATCTGTATTATAAAAAAATATTTTTTATATTTTATTATAAAAAATATCTGTATTGCTCAGAAATGCAGTTTATTACTATTTTCTTTTCTACAAACAATCCCATATTTTCCGCCGCTCCACTGAATACTACTGTATGCGTAATTTTTTTACACAATCTGGCAACACAGAACAGGGGCGCTATTGGGTGAAGTAGCTGGACGCCCCGCCCACTCTAACCTGATTGGCTGACTCAATCTCACACGGAACGATTACGAAGCTGCTGCAGTTACATTCATAGACGGCGCAGGTCGCGGTCAGGTACAGCCGCACGTTGAAACAAACATTAATACACAAATCAGCGTTTCACGAAACTGACCGTTCATCCCCAACACGAGCTCATTTCAAACGGCGTTACCCCAACAAACTGAACGCCGGCCAGCAGCGCTGTCTGTTCCGAGACCTGCTTTCAGTAGGGGGTCCTGACACGTGGGCGAAAGCGGCTCAGAACACCGGCGGCACCGAAAACCAGAAACTGACCAAAGCAATGGCGTTTAAATAAAACCCACACGAGAACGTGCTCCGTGCTGCTGATCACTCTCTCTGACTCGCCACAAATCGCCGGGGAGTGAACGTCCTACGCTGGCGCATGCGCAGTAGCGCAGCCAGACTGTTCCCCAAGTGTTTGAAACTACCCGGAGGATCTCCACGTTGGGAGCAAGTAATGCGACATAGGGGACGTTTCCACTACAGACCGGACAGCGACCAGCATCGTTTCTCCCGCGTTTCCTCTTCGCCGGCATCACTTATTTGAGCCCTTTTAACAAACCGCGTTTGTTTTTTTTGCCTCGAAGTAGTTCTGTCGGGGGTCTCGCAGCAGCAGCGGGTGTCGTACGGTCATCTACTCGGACACAACAAATGCGTTTTGTTTTGTCGACGGACGGGCTCATTCCGTACCTCTGAAGCGCTACAGCCGACATGTTAAACACGGCCAGCTGGGACCCACTGCACGTCGCTAACTATGTGGCTGAATATCTGGACTTGGTTGAATCTCTGCCGTTCGACCTACAAAGAAATGTGTCTCTGATGCGGGAAATCGACTCCAAATATCAAGGTAACGAGCTGCTCCGGGTGAAAGCCTGCTGCTCTGTCCGTGGACGGCTTGCTCCAGTTGTAAAATCGCGTTGTGATTTATTTTATTTCATTTTTAATATGAAGGGTTCGGGCTGCGGAGTGAGTGGACACAATGGAGCTCGCTCACTCGGCGTCGCTGCTCCGGTGAAAACGTCCACAACAGATCTGTAAATCTGCACTGATTCTCGTTCCGTGTTGTTGTGCTGTGGTTATAATCGCGAATGAACGGACGACGTGTACGGGGTTGAAGTTGGCACCCTCTTCGAAATTGTTCCGTTCCACCTTAAACGTAAAGCGCCAGAATGAGGCTGCTGCACCATTTAAGGTGGAACTGACAATTCAAACAATCGGCCAACTTCAGCTTTGTCCTGCTTCCAGCTTTTCATTCAGAAAAGGTCGTCAGTGGTCGTGCGGACACGGTTTTGGGGAAATGGCGGTTTTCTAGCGTTACTTGCTCTCTCTTCCACTTTGTTTTCTGTGGAGTACAGCGGTGGCTTTTTGTTCGCCAGTCTGAGGCTGTCTAGCTTCTGTCGTCGTGTTTATTCTTGGGGAACCACTTCACTACAATCAGGGCGCATTTTAAAAAGGGAGGCCAGCCTCCTCCGTAAGGTTTATCTACATGTTTACTCCATTTTCAGTGTGTTTATTCTGCTTTTCACCGACTCGGCGCATTCCCTGTTATCTAAATGCTGTGTTATAAGTAACGTTATCGTACGGAAACCGGGCCAAAGCTTCACAGCACACCACCGAGACGAAGATAAACAGCTTGTTATATCCTTCAACCTGCATTTCCACCGTTTTTCGCCCAGTGTTTTAAAAGAAAGTGCGTCAGCTCGATCGGCACTGTTGTGCAGAAATAGGCATGAATCGTACGCTACTGATTTTTTTCTTTGCATAGTCGACTGACTCCGCCCCCGCCGCCTTCTGATTGGCTGGTAGTCTTGACTGTGGGCGGGTTGTCTTTTGATTACAGAGTAGTGGTTGGCTTGCAAGGTGTCGCTCCAATCTCGGTCACGCCCACTCCGTACGCATTAGGGCGAGTTCGGGAACTCTGATTGGTCCCCTCACGCTAAAGGAGGCGGGTCTCTGCGTTTGTTGCTCGGTTGTGATTGGCTGTGTTAATGTAGAGGAAGGCGGGACTACTTTTTGTGTTTATGCTCAGAGTGTTTGAAGCCAAGTTCTTCACTTGAAGTTCAATGTCACAAACATAATACCCAGACATACAATTCTAAATAAAAATCTTATTTACTCTGATTATTCATAAATAATTATTAAAAGGGACCTTTTTTTATGCTTTTCTGTTATCCGTTCCAATAGTGTGCTATGGAGATTTCTATGTATGGAAACAATCTGCAAAGTTATAAAGTTTAAAGTATATATCAGAGGGAGAAACTCTCTCCCACAGCAACCACTTTTCTCAGCTGGATTTCCAGCTCTTTGCTCTGTAACAAGGCAACATCTGGTAACATAATCCTTATTACCTACCTACTGGCAAGCCTGGCATGCCTACAGACAGATAAAAATCTAAAAACTTCCCACTCTGAAATGCCTTGCTCCAGTTTCAGTATGACTAAATCTCTTCTAGTTGACCTCACTTTATGAACACTAAGAATGACCATAGTAGGTCCCCTCATTCATCTGTCATGCATTCCCCGTTCACAGAGATCCTCAAAGAGCTGGACGAAGCTTACCAGAAGCACAGCCAGGAGGATGACCCGATCCAGCGGAGGCGCCTGCTTCACTGCATCCAGCGAGCCTTGATCCGAAGCCAGGAGCTGGGCGATGAGAAGATCCAGCTGGCCAGCCAGATGGTGGAGCTGGTGGAGAACCGTAGTCGGCAAGTGGACAGTTTTGCTGAGCTCCTGGAAGCCCACAGTGAGCCCCATGACAATACAGCAGCTGCTTCAATGACCGCCATTGTGCCTGGAAAGAGGCGAGAGGAGGAGAAGCGGAGAGAAGAGGCCTTGGGCTTGGTCGACAGACTCGCAGGGGGCAACAAGCGCTCAAGGCGGCAGAAGACCAACAGCAACGAGAACCGGGAGAACGCTTCCGCGAGTCACCATGACGAGGTGGTCGGCATCACGAGTAGGGAGAAGAGAGCCAAGACGTCGAAGAAGAAGAAGAGGTCCAAAGCCAAGCAGGAGAGAGAGGCATCCCCAGCTGACCTGCCCATTGACCCCAACGAGCCCACCTACTGCCTCTGTGAGCAGGTGTCCTACGGGGAGATGATAGGATGCGACAATGATGAATGTCCGATCGAGTGGTTCCACTTCTCCTGCGTCGGGCTTAATCACAAGCCCAAGGGGAAGTGGTATTGCCCCAAATGCAGGGGGGACACGGAGAAAACCATGGACAAAGCCTTGGAAAAATCCAAAAAGGAGAGAGGATATAACAGGTAGCTAAATACCTGTTGGACTGCACAACTATGTTTATTTCTATTTATTTGTTAAATATAAACATAAATTTAACACTAGATTCACTTCATTGTTTACTGCCTGACCGTTTGTCACTTCAGTATGAAGTTTTGTGTGAGACCGATCACCTAGCAAAGTAGCACTAACGGGCTTGAACTCAGCCTTTTGAGCCGAAGGGTACAAGATGTGCCAGTGACGCTCTCTGTGAAGTATTTCATTCGAATGTGGATCTTGAATTTGTGTTTGTCTGTCTATTGTTACATGAACAGTATGGTTGACAGAAGTATTGTCTTGTGACGGCACTTGCAGCATGTGGTTAAATGTTTCAGCGGAAATGTTCTCATTGCTAATAAAATGAATATGGAATTATCGGGTCTGTGCTGTCGTGTTTTAGGCAGGCTGCTCACTGTAAGCCTTTCAGGATGTACATACAGTGTGTTCACTAAGCCAAATGTGAGATACTGTTTTCTAAAAAGTCAAAGCAATAAAAAGCTAGATAAAATAAACACAAAACACTAAATCTACACAGATATTGTACATGAACTTCAAAGTGTATTTTTTTTACAATATGATACATGAGAGGCAAGTTGACAAACACATCATGGAATATAAAATCACACTTCCAGGCATGTAACAGCACACAATACAGCATAATTTGTGGGGGTCGCTTGTAGGTCAGTTCCAAACCAGGCACAGACTAATGCAACGATGGTAGGCCAGTACCATGTCAGTCCTGAGGAGTTTGACTCCACTTCTTAAAAAAAAGGCCCTTGCATATATAATTTAGTCCATGTTTCTATGGTAACAGGCCAACATCGTATTTGGTTACTTCTTGGACAGAAAGTGGCCAGGTGGTCAAGGCTGAATAGGACAGAGCAAGTACTCCAAAAGGAGGAGGGAGGGGGGATGGGTGGGCTAGAGTAAAGTGCATTTGAGCTGTATGTTGGAGGGAGAGAAAAAGAGAAAGAGAGAGAGAGCAAGAGAAAGAAGAAGGTAGGGTGCAACGAGATGCTTCACAATTCACTCGGTTAAACTAGCATCACACAAAGTTCTGTGTTCTCTGGTGAGAGGTCAACTGTCCCTCCAGCTCTGCTCGACGATGGCTGAAACACGCTTCTCATACTCGCGCTTGTTTTCCTGGTATAGCTGGGCCGCCTGGCTGTTAGCTGGACTGTTTGGGTTTGGTTCATCAAGCAGTGACTAAAGAGAAAGCAAAGAAATATTATTAACAAAAATAAGATTAAAAGACATTTACTGTTAATTAAAAAAAAAAAAAAAAAAAAAAGACATCCGTGCCAAAACATTACCTGGATTGATGTGAGAATTGACGAAACGTCGTATGTCGGACTCCAGCGATTTTGTAGAATATCAAGACATATACTTCCATCAGCGTATACTGGAAAAAAATAGTGTAGGCAATTGAGCAAAAACAAGCTTCAATCAGACAAAACTACTTTTGAAATCCTTTTCTCTCTCAACTTGGACACCTCTATTACTCTAAAAATATAACTCTCAGAGTTGTTCATTCAAAAACAAGGCACTGCTAAGACAGAAAGCAAAAATGCATGGCCAACAACCAAAGTAAGGGACTATACCATTTGGATGAAACATCTTTGAAATGAATCTGACTGTGGGTGGTTTATTGGGGTATTCTTCTGTAAACTCTACGGTCAGCTTGAAAGTACCTGCAAAGTGAGGATGACATACAGGCATACAGTGTATTAATAGAAATGCAGTTTGTCAGTGCTGTCAATAGAGGCTGCACACAGCTCTAAAATAAAAATACTTACCATCCTCAAAGGGAGTCCCCTCTGGTCTGTGAAACAATATAAATCAGAAGTCAAGAAGTGACAGCACAAAGAACGCTAAACAATTACACATGAAGCCATAAAGGCCTGAGTGTAAAGGCTGCAGTTATAAAGAAAGCATGTAGCCTGAGCCATTAAGCTCTCTGTGAACACCATGTTGATAGAGAAAAATAATAATAATAATCACTGAAATGATAATTCCCAAATGTATAGTTTTCTTCATAGTCAATCAGGACTAACAAAGTGTTTGAAGTTTGCTTGGAGGCTACTGTAATAAGAGGTCTGAGTGACAAGAACCTCCAGTACTGGTGAACTACATTAGCTTTGTAGCTAAACTGGAAAAGCCAACACTAAAACACTGTCTCGGCTGATCGACTGCGTTTGAGAAAAGCATAGAAACGTGTTAGATTTAGTTAGATTTTCAACCAAGCATTACTTTAAATGCTACAGTGATCATAATAGTACAGCATGTTTTTGCGAGTACACTGGCTTCCAGCCCGCTCACCCAAATATAACTGCGTTCCACACCATGATGTTGTTTTCTGAGGGGGCACCACTGACTCCAGCCGGGGGATCCTCCTGAAGTCTGGGGTAGAAACAGAAGAGTGTCAGTAATGAAGATTATCAGCTCGAAATAAACCAAACACCTCGACCACACAGCGAGCAAAACCGCTGAAGTAACACGGAGGTCGCTTTCAACGCTAGAACGCCATTTAAATACGGACGCCGACTTGTGTTGCAGCTAAATCCAAAATAAACGAGCCCGAAACAATTCCTTATTTACAAACGACGTCTCAGTCCCAAACTAATGTTCCTTCTGAAATCTCCTCCTTTTTTAAACCTACTTAACCGAACCCCTACGCACATCTCCCCAAGAAATAAACTGACATTTATCGTTTAGCTACTTTCAACGAGGAGTTAACGTTAAGCTAGCTAGCCTGGAACCGACTGCAGTAAACAGCGGCTGAACAATGTGTTCCTGGACGAGTTCACCTTTTAAAATCCCTCATGAGTCGTCTTCGTGCCGGAGTAGACATCGTTACGGGTTAGAAACGACTCCAGGCAGGCTTTTATGTCAAAACAAAGCGACTATTTCCCCCAAAACACCTTCCCCGTTCCTTTTCGACCCTTCGGCCTCCGGACGCCAGCTAATGTTTAGAATCTGCTATGAAGATTTCAACAGGGAATTACAGACCGTACCATTTCTCCGGAGGGGTGGCGTCGCTATAACCCCTCGTTTTAAAGGGTGAATGAAACGAAAAAAACCTCGACACAAACAATGACAAGGTTTTTTATTCTGTTTTCTGTCGATTTACAGTATACGGAATGCACGTATACGCAAAAGGTTGAAAGGAAATGTGCTAAACGTCGCAGTGTCACACCCCCATAATTTACCGGGTAAGCCGAACGGTCCGCGCATGTGGGTGGAGCCGTAATGACGCAGTGAAGGTCGACGCAGACTCCAGATGACAGGAGTGTGTCCGGACACGTGAGATTATGGTGCGGGGTGGGCGCTGAACTTCGGGGAGACAGATTCTAATCAAATATCAGCTTTTATTTACTCGTGGGCTGGAAAAAAAAATCACCCGCTTCTAAGTTTAGCGTCTCCTGTACGTTGTTCAAACAGAAAATAATATTAGCGGTGGGCTAACCTGCTTGGGCTGCTCGTGACCTGAGCGTGATCGAAAGCATCTCCCATCTACTGCAGTCCGCAAATAATTCACTCCCCCTGTGAGGAAACGTCCACACATACGCGTGGACTGACCATGTAGTCACATCACTCAGCACACTGAGCACCTTCAAATTAAAATACATAAAAAACATACTGATATAATAGAACCCATACTAAACCAGGCAAGAGCTGCTAGACCACCAAAACTGTCCCCATCAGATAAACAATACATTCATCTTTAAGAACATCAAGCTCTGCTGTGGGATTACACCTGAAAACATCTACAGGTGTTTGTTTCTGTACGTCCTTCCACCGTGAGAAGACAACTCAGTGCAAAGAGTGGGGAAAGATGTGTAGCTGTCAAGATTCCCTAACATTCTCACTAGACATCTGAGATCTGGAGTAAAGATTTATGGACTGATGAGTCTAAATCTGTAATCTGGATCACTTTGATTATGAGGAGCAGCAATCAGCTTCCAGTACTGAAGTTTGGAGGTGCGAAAAACTGAAAGCCAGTGTCCTGAAAAGAACGGAAGCTGTAATGCAGACCAAAAGTGAACACACTAAATACAGAAAAAATCAATTATATTTATCGGTTGAGTCGAACATCTCTGTTGAATATCATCACTGTCCAAGAAAAAACTTTCTATATATTATGAGGAATAGTTCCACAAGAAATGCTCAAAAAAAATTTCTGGTTCCATTAGTTGTACTTTCTATTCAGAATATTTTGACTGATACTGTGATATATTTGGAAAATAGATGTAAGAGTAGATATCTAGAATAGATAAAAGAATATATCCTTGCCATTTAAAGAAAAACGAGGATCTCCAAAATGGCACCGTTGCAGGAGAGGAGCAAGACAATGGAACCAGAATTTTTTCTAAGCTTTTTAGGAACGATTTTATTGGTGCATTTATTATAAAGTCCACTGCTGCATTCAAATGATGCGGAAAATGAAAATTTTGATTACACGTTTTTCTTTGGACAGCAACGCTATGTAAGAATATAGTGTATGACTACACCCCATTAAATCATGTCTTTATGGAGCTTGCTTTTTCACAGTCGAGCTTGAACAGATAACAGTCTTCAACAAACTGTAGCCACAGTCAATAATCAATAATCAAATGTCCTTGCATGCTCCACCATTTACATTCACCTTTACTGGAACCCAGGGGCCCAAACTCTTATCCCTCCTCCACCAAACTTTACTGTTGCCATTATGCATGCCATAAGATCCATTTCATGAAACTGCTGATGCACAGTTCTTGTGCTGTTGTTGCATCCAGCGGCTGTCTGGAACTCTGTAGTGAGTAATACAGCTGAGGACGGGCCGTGTTACGCACTACAAGCCTCAGCACTCAGTGAGCCTGCTCTGCGAGTTTGGGTGTTCTACCACTTCATGACTGTCTGAAGCGGCAGCAGTGCTGCCTACACATGCAGTATTCTGAGACAGGAACGCATCACGTCATGTCCGTATTTTACTCCTGCTGAGATTCCTCCGTTCAGCCGTGTTATAGGAGTCCTTCACAGCTTTATGTCCCAAAATACTCTTAACTGACGCAACAGCACACAACATGAGCACTCACAAATTTTAATCATTACCTTTACAGAACAAAGTAAGACTTTAAAGGAACACATATACATTTTACTTCCTTTATTTTTCATCTTTAGCTGGGTTTATGCAACAAAATTACAATAACAGGACTGTTTTTCAACTTCTCTTTATCCCTTTGAATTAAAGGAGCAATGTGTATCCTCGAGTGATGAGGTACTGAAACTTTTGTTCATGTTTTTGCTTGATGCTGATGATTCTCCCTCCACTACTATTGTAATAAATGTTTATTTCTCAAAATTTAAGTTCTTAAACATTAAATATGGTTGTTCTCCATTCTACTCTCATATAAATTAAATGCTGTTGTTTGTAATAACATTATTAATCACTACCTTCCCCCCCAATAAGCTGTTGTAGGCTAAGATTTGTCTGGTTTGGACTATAGTTGAAATGTGGCTATGTAGAAATTAAGAGCTCATTCTAAGCCAATGAAAACACAAGGATGTGTAGGTACAGATAATTCTACACTGATGAGGTTTTACATACTGGATTTCATTTCTGCTGATAGATCCCCCCAAAATATTACATATGGCACCTTTAAACAAGCTCTCTTTGTTACTATGCAACAATATAATAATGGAAAAAGATGAGAGGACTGCATTCTGTGTCTCAAATAGTTTTATATAACATCGCACAAAGGAATCATCAAAGGAATGTCAAATCTCAAAAACAGAATCCATTTTTACATCCATTCGTAAATCCATTCAACTGTGCTTCTCAGAAAACACAGGAAACACAAACACAACGTAGTTCTGTACAAAACCGTTCGTAATGATAGAGCCGAGCTAGGCAGAAAAGAGGCCTACAGTGAACCGAAACAAAGTTAATGCACAGAGTTCACAAATCATCAAACCATACAAAGAGCATTCAGTTCAGTTCTCATACTACTGGAGAGATAGAGAGAGAGAGAGAGAGAGAGAGAGAGAGAGAGAGAGAGAGAGAGAGAGAGAGAGAGAGAGAGAGTGTGTGTTTGGGGGGGGGGGTTGTTTAAAGCACCAGAACAAATAATCCACAGCTAGGCTACTGCACAAACATACCATAACAGAAACGAGTCTGAACCATCAAATACATAAACAAAGTTTGTCTGCTTTGGTACAAAGATTTCCCCCAGAATTCAAAACCAAACAAACACAAACAAACAAACTTCTTGCTGAGGCCTGCGATAAGGTGCACGAGCAAATTCAAGGTAAAGCTCGGTTTAAGGTGGCTGGTGGCTACGACGAAAACGAACGCAAACGGACGGACCGAGACCGGACAGCTGGTTCCCTTCACGAGCCATGAAACAGCTGCATGGCGCTCAACACTTCCTGATCGTAGTACCGCTCGACCTTCACGGTCGTGTTGTGATCGTGGCGGCTGCTGGCGTCCTCCAGGTCCTCCGCGGTGTCTCCGAAGCCGTGGTAGTAGCCGTAGTGCAGGTGTTCGCTGGAGTCCGAGCGGAACGAGCCCCAGGACGGCCTCTGAGCGACACAGCTGCTGGGGCTGCCGCTGAGGTGCAGCGAGCCGCACATGTCGCTTCTAGTCTCGGCGCGGGCCGGCTGGCAGTGCCCGTTCGCGGAGACGCCGTTGACGCCAATGTTCTTCTGCTGTGTGTAAGCGTTCCTCAAACCTGTGGCTGTTTCTATGGAGCCATCTGTCATTTAAAACATAACACAGGTCAGACACGGCCAGACTGCACCCGAGTGTATGGTGAAAGAATAAGAAGCACAGCAGGGAAGCCTTAGTTAGTTCAAAGCTTACTATTCGCTTCAAACGTGTTGCCTGACTTATCTTTAGAATCAATAGAATATCAAATCCTGCCACAGTAAATAATCAGTAAATAAGTAAAGCAGGTAGAGCTTGACCAAACAGGCCAACGTGGCCAACAGTGACCATTAGCAGGATGTTATTCGCTGTTATTCATTACTTGTTGGCTGTTTATTGCATGTTTTTATCTTTTAAACGCTCCACACAGTCCCTTATTAGGTTTGCACAGTTTCGTCCATCGTAAACAGGCTGGAGTGAATGGTGGTGCTTTAATTGACCAATAGGTCTCACCAGAGTGCCAACCCAAATTCAATATTTGGCCAATTCAGATTGATTTCTGACAGTCTGGGCAGCAAAAGAAAACCTGAACTGGTGCCTTAGTCAGATTGTCTGCCTGCGTCTGTTATTTGCAAGAAATCAGACCGGATCGGATCCGTGTGGGTCCAGACTTTACCACTTGAGTGCCAACAACTATGTAGCCAGTCTCAGCACTTCTGTCTGTTAGACCTTGTCGTTATTAGTCGAGAGAAGCAAAAAACGCTCCAAAATCCGATTTGAGAGACCAGAGCGCTCAATCCACTTCCAAACGTGGTTTGGATCAGATTTACTGAAATGGATTGTGTGTTTTTTTGCCGTCCAGACCATCAGAAACCAGTCTGGATATTTCAAAAATCTGATCTGGGCTGGAATTCTGACCATGGCCTCTGGGATCAACGACCAGATCAGACAGAACCGAACCAGACGGATGATATCCAGTTACAAAAAGGTACTAAGTTCTGTACAACACTTTTTTAAATTTTAGGTACAGATCATAAAAATCATATTATTGACTGAGAAACAGTACAAGTAGGATGAAAATGGTGCAACACAAAGCTTTGGCCATGACTGTCTATTATATTTTAAAAATAGTAAAGAATAACATACACAAGAATAAAAATTAAATCGCATGCTTCATACATGTGTAAAAACAAAATCCACCACAGAGTTAACTAAATAATGGTGTACTGGGCACCACTTTGAAATATAACCTATTACACAACTTGTGTTTCAGCACATACTTTGAGATATTTTTTGTGGTCCAAAGAAAACTTAGACATCATCCAACTCAAAGCTCTTAATAAACTATTGAAGTCTATGGGGGGGATTATTTCATAGCTATTACAAATACGCATAGGAGTTTGTGCAACACCAGGGAACAGGCACAGATGACTCAGACGTGGGCTTCAGTGTTCGTGGGGTGGGAGAAAGCCTTTCCATGGCAACACTGTCTTCATGACGTTCACTGTCAGTAGGCATAGGTGGAAAAGGTCCAGTCCCACCTGATTGATGGTCTGGAGCAGATTCCACATGCATGCTCTCGATCTCCTCCCCCGTTCCATTGATTGCCTTCACAGGAAAATCCATACCTGAATGGGGAACATTGAGAAATTAGCTACATAGAATACTGTACCAGTACTGTATCTGTGCCTACATTGCTGCTTAAACGCGGCACTGGTATCGGTGACCGGGACCACAGTACCACTAAGCAACTTCTGAAGAGCACGTGCACATGGAGAGATGGACTTTATCAGAGCTATGGTTGACATGCAGCAGTAAAAATGGTCATAGCCGAACTCTTCAACCCCAGTACTTCATGGGAAGCCAATGATATTCCAGTGTCCTAGGGTCTGTCTCAAAACCTAGTGAGTGTCTAAGCAGGCTGTCTATGTAGGCAGCTGTGTAAGTATCAGTGTTCTCTCCTCATAAAACAGATTAGTGAGACGCTCTAGTTAGAGAGAGACTGCGTCACGGCTTGTTCACGCCCACTGCAGCACACAACCAGTGGTTTAGCTGGTTGCTTAGCTACCGGCCGGCATCCAAAACAATAGCCCGAGTCTTAAAAATCTTCTAAATGCTAACGGCTTGAGTATAAAAGCTGTTTTGTGTGATGATATGACGAGAAACACATTAAAACTCCAGAGAGAATCAAAATAAGCTACATTTTAAAACCACTTCACTGCTCATAGATTTGTCTGTGCTGCATCATGGGATTGTCTTAGCGGCAGAGGAAGCATTTGATGCTTCCTTAAAATCAGGCCTATGTAGGAAGCTCACTAGATTTTGAGACAGACCCCTAAGGTTTTAGGTTTGAGTGGTATAACACAAATAAGACAGTACTACACCATACATATAATGCAAACGCTAACGGTAACCAAATAGCATTACCTGAATGGCTTCTTTCAGTAATCACTCATCTCTGAGCTACAGTCTAAGTTAAAGTTAGTCCAGGTTATCAAGTAAGCAAACATTAGTGCTTCATATAGAAGGAAATTCCAGTTTTTGTCAGTTAAAGATCATCTCTAGCATAGCTAGAGCTGCTGTGCTACTGTGTCCTCTTGCCCTGCCTGCAGAGAGCCTCTATCTGTCAACTGTATTACACACAGAGCCAAGAGACGACTAATGTTTACTAAACTCCATGCTCCTACTCCAAACACTGGTTGGGAATCACTCCCTATTGAAGAAATTGCCAACCACAGTGTCCACTCAGCTCTAAACAGTCTAAAGACTAAAGAAGCAAACAAGTCAACAAGACTACTAATACAAACAGAGTCAGTTTATAAACAGTTCTAACTTAGCAACCTTCAGGAAACGAATATTCTAATACAATATATTTGCTTCCCAATCCCTACTTTCACCACTCCTGATGTGCTGATATCTCTGTTCCACTTACTGTCAGTTCTTGCTTTTTTAGTGTGACTGGGCTCTGAACAATCAAGAAGCCTCTTTCTATTGGCTACCCCATTAAGGAGACTTCGCCCTTGAATGTGGGTGTGGTCAGTTCCATTGTGGCCAAACCCATTTAGCTGCTTGAGCTGATTCTCTGCATTAGACAAGAGCTGAGCACACTCCTGGAAGCCTTGTGCACGGGCCAGGTCGGCTGCAGTCAAGCCGTTTGCATTCCTTAATCTGCACAGCGGAGAGAAGAGGTGATTAGAAGGAAATACACTAACATGTTCAGAGTTAAGTCTTAAATACAGGACAAAAACATTCATAATCAATTAATAACCGTCTAGGCTTTCCCTACCAAGCTAGTTTTTATGTTTTGTTTTGTTTTTTTAAATACAAACCACAAATGGAAATCATATGGCACTGATGAACTAAACTAGTTAAAAAACTAAAGTCAGATTTATATTTATTTATGATATCTAAGTTTTGGGAGCTTTAAATGCAGTCTGTACAAAAATGTAACAGTGTTTAATGATTAGCCAATTTTCAGGCACAGTGATTATGCTAGATGTATTTGAGTCAACAAGACGGGATAATTTTAGACTCAGAATAACGTCCACAAACAAACCATCTATGGGCACTTTTCCACAACAGAGTTCAACAGTTCATATTTAAGTCCACCTACAGTATGTAACAAATAAAAAAAAAAATAAGAAGAAGAATACAGAATTCAGGGAGGAACCAACCATAAAAGAAATCTAAGATAAATATTAGTTTTTATAGTTTGGACTACTAAATAAAAAAAAAACTAGGCCCTGACTAACAAGGTAGCTTGGGAACCGGCATGCTTATACAATCATTCAAAATAAAAATTATGATTGAACCTAAATTGAAAGAAGGTAAAATGTTAGGACACAAATAAGCCTAAAACCACTTGATTCCTCATTTATGTTTAAACTAATATATATATATATATATATATATATATATATATATATATATATATATATATATATATATATATATATATATATATATATATATATGATTAAATAAATAATAATAATAATAATAATAGTATTATTCGTTTTATATTTATTAGTTCTATTAGATTTAATTTAAAATACTACCACGTTATAGAAGTAGTTGTAATTAGGGCTTTAAGGCTTTAACTGAAACAGTGAGCTTAATGTGATTATTTATTCATTTGGAGTTGGTAACAGACTTCCATACATATCGCCAATTTCCTGGCTTAACCTCCGACTGGCAGCAGCAGAGATAAAAGACTGAGCCCAAATCTCAGTATTCAATTGTTGAATAGCCTCTATAAATGGATGTGGGTCTCTGGAGCAGAAGCAGTTCGTTTCTAAAGAGGAAGAAAACTATGGAAAGAAAATAAAACACTTACAATGTACCAGCTGTATTGGAACAAAACATTTTAGGAAAATTTTGTGATAGAATTTTTTAATATCTGCTTTAGTTCTGCAGAATGCTGAGATTAGGGTTAGCAATATTAAATCATAACTGACATGACAATATTAATCAATCCCTGCACTCATTCAACATAAAGAAGGACTTAATTATAAATTGCATTTTATTAAAACCACAACCAATGAGTGATTTTTTTTGTCTTTCCGACTCTTCTTAATAGCACATTTAAATAATTATATAACAAACAAGCAGAAGCAGTTAATTAGAAGTTATTTTTTACTTTAGGCAGACTCAAAGGCAAAGTCTTACTGAAGAATTATTTTAACATTATTTTAATTCTTTAGTAATGAGAAAGGAGTTTTAATTAACTATATATTTTATGTTTATACATAAATATATCTTTATACCTGTAGCCATTTTAGTTGGTTCATTCATGAATTCATCATCTGTTTTTCTGTCCCTCAACCACTTTCACATACATGTAGATAAGAAAACAATGCATTTGGAAAACAAATCCTGAGCACAAAAGAAGACATTGTTAAACAGTTTTAACATGGAAAAAGTCAACAACATGGCTGGTTTGCTTTTACAAATTCTTACCTAAAAAATAAATAAAATAATATAAATCAAAAATGATTCTGGAAATGATTAAATGCTTCCAAGTGCATTTGTTCAATTTTACATCTTTGGAGGTACATAAATAAATACACTCCACATCTCTTTCCCTCCAGACAATGCCAGACAAGTCTAGTATTCTGAAAGCACAGAGAACAACCAAATAAAAACTTTTACAGAATGTGTGATGACATCCTTTTGTTTTATTATTCTCTCTGTAAAAGACACAGTTATAGGCTGGTGTTTAATTGAATTACTCAGACATGGCTGATTAAAACAAATATGTATTAATTGCAGGTTTCAAATATATACTAAATTTAAAATTCAATAAGAAGTTCTAATAAGAAACATGCTTTATGTTTCATGTTTCTGATATGTTCAAAGCAATATGTTGTCAGTTCTATGGGTCACTTTGACTTCACTTTTGGCCAATACTCATCTAATAAAGTTTTAAAACTATATAAAACTATATAAGCATTCTACTTAGAATTGTAAGCATTACAATCCCTGCTAATATTTTGGGAAGTCAGATTTGTCCCAATCAATGTTTAAACAAACATGTATTTATTATCTTTGAACTTGATCTAATAGGACTTCACGCCAATGTGCCTTCCAAAGGCTCGGTCTACAAAATGACTAACTTAGGCATCTGAACATATGACTGGCTGAAACGTAAGTTAATTTTAAATCTGCTAGTTACCCACCATCACCAGCCTTTCCACTGTGGAAAAACCCCACAATGTTAGCTAGTTATCCCTGGCTTCTGTCATCTGCAAGCTAGCAGTTGGTTTCTGGCAAAAATAAGATATCAAATTATGAATCAGTCTACAAATCCCATAAAAATGTCACCAATAATTACTTAGTTTGTATGCACTGTATGTAACACAGCAGCAGACTAGAGAAGCAGAGCAGACTAATGTTCTAATTAATTATATTTTTGCATCAGCTTAAAATGTTCAGAGAGTCAACCTAGTGTCCCCTTCCATGTTGACACCAAACCTACACTCTTAATTCCAAATGTAAACTATTATAACTCACTCTTAATTCTTATTTAACAAAACAGTTGGCTTATAGAAAATGGTTAAAATTCATTTTAATAATAATAAAATAATAAATAATAAACAAACAAACAAGTTTAAAAAAAGAAACACGTTTACATTAGTAAAAAGTAGTATATTGGCCAGCATTTACAGCCAGACTTTACTGACTTGCTGAGTGTTTTTAAATGTATTATCCATCTTGTTCAGTTTCAGTTTGACACTAATGTTTAAAATCTGCAATTTTTATTTTAGTCCATTACGACAGTAAACAACATCCCATGCCCTCAAATGGTCATTGTCTGGCACTGAAAGTGAAAACAGTGTAAAAAAGATCAGTGAGAACTATTATTTGCCCATGGAAGCATTCAATGTTTTCACTATTCCTGGAATGCTTTGCTTTGTGATTCTAAACACCCTTCGTTCCTTTGCTACACAGTGTTTAATTCAAGCTAAAGTCTACATGTTTCTACACGCTTTACCTTCTTAGACTAACCTGAGTTTTTCCTATAATCTGAAACATCCTTAAAAAAGCTAAATGTTAACAAAGTTCAAATGTTAATACAGCTGATACTATCTAAGCAAAGCATGCAGGTCTAAACAATACTATTACTGTTTTCCTATAAACAAGACCAATCACCGCAAGAAATACCTCGACAGTTTGCCAGTGTGTAGATACTGAAGGAAGCGATAGTGAGAACACTCAAAGCCACAACTGTAAGGGTGTTCGCTGAAGCACGTGTGGCAGATTCAGCAGTTTTTGGAATGCTTCCCCCCTTTTCTGGGCTTTACTTGAGAAAATCAAGTCATGTTCAAATTCAATGGCTGCAAAACATTGAGATGTGTAGGGGTTTTCCTTCTCTGTAACGGTTCACAGTGTAGCTTCAGTAAAAATTTATTATTTTGTGAACATGCTACTTTCAAAAAAAAAAATAATAATAATAATAATAATAATAAAGTGACATGATCTCAATTAGGTCAAATGGTTTAACATTGAAAATAAGAAGCAATACAGACATTTGAGAATCTACTTGCACATTTGCTTGCCTTAACAGATGCTATACTAACATCTAAACCACAGGTATAATAATTATTTGCAGGTCAGACTGCAAACAATTACAAGTTCCTATGAAGCTTGAGGACTGAAAGCTCATTAGAAAGAGGAAAAAATATATATTAAAATATTTGTATTGTGAAATATGTGGGATTTTTTTTTTATGGGTCACTGCCACAGGCCTCATGGTGGCACTGACCTTTCACACAGGTAAGAGAAATTGTTCAAACAAAATGAAGTACTGCTGCTAAGACCACTTTCTGGTTTTGCCTGGGTAAGACAAGCCCAGCAGTGAAGTCTTAGAATTTACATTATGCAGTTAAAGCATGAGAATCTATGATAAGGATCAAATCCTTCTGCTCATGCTTTCATAGTTGTTGGGCCAACAAACACAGTCAAGTGACTGGCTTGAAATAGAGTTTACTAACAATCTTTAATCAAGCTTGGCAGTATAACTGAAATAAAAGCTACTGTACTCATGACACAAACATACTGGCTATAAACTAGGGAGGCAAACTTTGACTACTGATGGTTAATTATCGGTCAAAATGGTTTGTCAGTGATTAAAAATTAACCAGCAAGCCTAAAATCGAGAATGCAAGACCATGAAAATTATAAAAAAAGGTTCTGAAATCTGATTGCCATTCAAAAAGACTGTCAAATATAGCACACATTAACTCCTTCATATCAAGAAGTGTTTTAAAGAAGAGTGTGGGTGACTTTAACCCAGTTAAGTGCGTTCAAACTTTGTGCACCCATGTGATTAACCCACGATATGCAGCATCACACTTTCTCTGTGTGGTCAAAACGTTGTTCCAGAGGAGCTGTATTTAGCTGTGTGCTTCATTACACAAATGGTCTTAATTGTCCACAAAATGATGGGGCAACCATGATCACCATGATATGTTTATAGGTAACTGCATTAGAGAGGGTCTATGGTGGAGGTGGTAGAAGGAACATTATATAATTGGCCAATATTGTTTTCCCTAATCTGGAAAACAAGAATTTTGTCTTGGTGTATATGATGAATTGTGTCTTATCTAACTAGGACCTAGCAGCAGTACTTCATTTAGCCATTATAAATGTACTTACTGTAACTACTGTACTGAGCAGATGTGTTATGTCAAACATCCCAACCTACATTGTGCCAAATATCAAAACATTTAAGGTAACTAAGAAAATACTCATTTGAATAACTCATGTTTCTTGCCTGAAGAAAATAACTGATCTTAAAATTCTCCAAGCATGCTTACTATTGCTTAATTAACTGTACATGCTTTTATTTATATTACAAATACATATTACAGATCCAAATTCAACACAAAGCCTTGTTAACAACAATATCTTTACATAGTTCGTTTACTGAACTGTCAGTGTAAATTATGAACTTGGTTGAAGATCTCAGGGCTCTAACAATGTCAACAAGCAACAATTAGCTTTAACACTGGCAGCTCTGTAAGAATTTTGTAAAGGTCGCCCAACAGAAGGCCTTTGCCTGTTTGTCAGTGGTCTACATTCTCAGGAAGAATTCCATGTGCTGTGAAATTAAACAATGGAGATGTTGCTGAAGTTATTTTGCACAAGCTGAAATGCTTAGGGCATCAGATGTCAAAGAAATGTAAGAAAAAGTATCTGCTTACAGAACAAAGGAGTTGAACCATGTCAACATGAGCTCAACATCTTTTTCCAGCTGATTACAGCTGTCTGATACAAGTCTTATCACAAATCAAAGATTTTGCAGGCATTCAGAGCCATTCTACAGACCTTTAGGATGTTTAACAGTCTCAACAGGCTTTAAACCCCTCCAAGGCTTTGGTTCATCAATACTTTTCTTCAGCAGAAAACATCAGACTTGCATATATACTTAAAATAGGCAACCTTTGTACCCGGATGTGTCACTTGAGTGGAGTGGAGGTGTAAGAATGTCACTTAAAATAGCAACAAAGGGTTCAATTGTTTTTTGGATTGTCTGAGAAAATAAGGTTTGTGTTTAGGACATGGTATATTTAGTATTAAGAAGTATTAAGAATGTCAATTCAATTCTTAATACTTCTTAATACTAAATATACCATGCACTCAGGAAATTGAGTATTTGGATTTAAACTGCTACAATGACCTGCCAAATTCCCAGTGGCTAAACTGGAATATTAAGAATATTGTATAGTATCGGTCATTCTCAGAACTACGACCATCAATGTAAACATAGATTTGTGGATAAACTGATCTTTAAAGAGTTAAAATGTTAATCCAGGTGACAGAACACATGGTCCAAATTCTGGATGAGTCAGGAGAAATTTACCCAACCTAAGGGTATTTTAATATCCAGATCATGGCTTACAGTACACATCTAACTGTAAATATATTTTTATAATTGTTGTGAACAATTCACTTTTGTTAAAATGTTTGCTCACAGCACTGCCTCAAGTTTAATGTATGTTATTATGTCTGTTAAGCACAAACCTTACTTTGTTACAGCTCTATACTGGAGGTCTGTAAGTAATCACCTGATTAAAAAAATTAACAAATAATAAAAATAAAAATAATTAATTTGTAAATTTGTAATTTTATACTATTTTGGGGTCTCTGAATGGCTCTGCCTGATTTGCTATTATTGTTTAGTTAAGTAAATCAATGCTGTGAGAACAAAACAAATTTGGGCCATTTCTTTTAGTTCATTCATCATGAAATGTCCACACAATGTAAAAAACAAGTACAGGTACATTCAAATTATGTCAGAAACTGAACATTAACAAAAATGGTGATTCAAGGTTTTGTTCTCAAAGCAGTGAAATATGTAATTTTAAAAAGACTACTTTTTAAATGTCTAAATAATAAGCAGTTTACCTAATTACCAATAACACTGGTAATAAACACATCCCTACTCAAATAAAGTTAAAGTAACATCAACTCAGTCAAACTGATTTTATGTACCAAAACACTTTCAAACCACACAGAACACCTGACATTTCTTTGTGGGGAGAAAATAAATAAAAAAACAAAAACATGTATATATATATAAATGTCATGCACTGACAATAAAACTATACATGTAACTAATCTAGAGCACAATGGAGAGATGTCTGCATGTGGGTAGCAGCTCAGCCAAATTTAAAACAAAATGCTGATGAACATTTAGTGTGTCATTTAGTGTCATCAGAGTGTCCTCACAATTTATAAGAATCTTTACAGACAAGGACAAATCCCCATAAAACGAGCCCCCTAATCCCACAATGAGCTTTCCTCTCTTCAAGTATGCATTTTAGCAACAAGCATTTCATCAAATTTAACAATAATAATAACACTAATAATAATAATAATAAAACACTATAACAAAACACATAGTACATGCTTTATTTTCCTTAACAAATCATATTTGGCTACTGGAACAAATGCACAACCCCTCTAGTCTTTTCCCCAGAAGGCTAAGTGCCATGTCTGTATTCATACATGTACATTTCAGGACTGAAATAGCCTTGTACTGACAATAATATTCAGACCATTAACTTTCACCTCACAATCTATTTAGACTTCTTTCATGTAAAAAATAAAATAAAAAATGAATTAATTAATATTCGCAGCTGCTCCAGTACTTCCTTTTTTGATTAACCAATGGGGTATTATGGGACATACAATGAGAAAAAAATGAATAACATTTCTCTGACCTCACAAACGTTAACGATTATAATTGTGCATTAGAAAAAGTGCATTACACGAGTACCATTGTATCCCAATTTACTTATCACTAATGTTATAAAAGCAGAATCCTAGTACATTATTTATCACTAATCGCAGACTTCTGTGATCATAATGATCATACAGGGCCCTTATAGTAGCAAAAGCAGGTTATTATTTTAATACACTTAATATTTGTATTAAAAATACTCTATAAAGTTAGAAATGGCCATTTTCTGTATACTAAACTGTTTGGTACAACTAATAAATCTCACCATCACCTGTTAATCAACAGCATAACCTGTTAGACGAACACTGCACTCAATAAGACAACTTCATTTATAAAGAAAAAAAGGCAAAACATTACTCAAAATTAGGGGTGTAAAAAAATATTAAAAATATGGATGTTATGTTTCATGATACTGTATCGATTCTCAAAAAACAATTTCGATTCACTGTCTGCCAGGAATCTGTGCATCATCATGTGTTGTGTTTAAGCCTCTGACCACTAGATGGCAGATAATCCACTTTCTGACCACTAGATAATCCACTTTCAGCTCCACTCCAACATTAACAAGCAGCACAAGGATGCAATACTATTGTAAACATTGATAAACCTGTTTATATAGTGGTGTGTTTTAATAGTAGGATTTGAAAAATCGCAGTATATCACTTTGCTTGCAGTATCGCAATACATTGCGATATATTGAATCATGACCGCTGTATCACTTGCCAATACAAAGCTCTACTCAAAATAAGATTTGGGTTTATTTACGTCCTAAACATTAGGCTACTACAATCTGGTAGCAAGTTTAGATACATTGTGCCAAATTCATGAAACTAGTTTTTAGTTTTACAAATTAGTTCTAGTAATAACGCTCAGAGCAAATGACTATAATTGTAACTTTTACTCAAGAAACAAACTTTCTTAACCAAAAGACACTGATACCAGAAAAAAACGCATGTATAAAAACTTAACTATAACTTCTAAAAACTCAATTGCTACTTATAATCTTAGCATACAAGATTTAATTTGTTATTGGTTAAAGTTTATTAAGTTTACTTTTTAACAGGTAACATTTGTTTCTCCTAACTATTAAAAAAATTACACTGACAAAAGAATACATTTTAAAAAATACATTAAAAAATACACTGAAATTAATTACTATGGCACCATTTTTCTTGATCTCAGGAATTTAGGAAATTTACATTTTAATTGTAATATTTAGTTTTAAGCAGTAAACTTTTTTTGCAGTAGTACAAATGTCTACTGCACAAATGGAAACAAGTTTAAAAGCTATATATTAACATTTTAAACTACTCCTCACATACATTACAAAAGAATCAGCTTCTTATTCATAGGGGGATTCACAAAACGTCCAATCTGTCACTGGAAGAGGAGGCCGTTTTAAGTATAGAGTCAGTTAAATCCAATTGGCAAAGGAGATAAAAGTGCAAACAGTCGCCTGTAATCCTTGTTAATGCATGAGCAAATGAGTTGTTGCAAGGCTATTCGTTCCTGTTGTGATAATAAATTTGGCCTTTAATAATTTGCATGTACTATAAAAACAAGCAGAAATTTAAATACATTTTATTTTAAATTAACAAAAATCTGTTAAGAAAAACGTAAAAAACACTGTTCCTAAGTCTAATCTCTTCACCTTGTTGATTGATGTAATATTAGGTTACAGCTGCAGCTCTAGCCATTTAAAAATCTGCACTCTTTCTGACTGTGATTTAGTTTAGACACCAATAAATCTTTTATCTCTACATTTGTTCCCAAGAGATGGTAGAGAGCAGTTTACAAAATTAGCAAACAAAGTACAAACTGAATGCTTAACGAATATAATAAACAGCTTTCAGTCACACAGGTTTATAGTTGACATTGTCTGAATATCTATTAGGAAAAAGTACATGTACATTCTTTTGTGTATTTTTCTTTTTTCTCCTTCAAAGGAACAAACAAGGAATTGTGCATTTGCTTTGTTAAATGATCAGTAAACACAATCGTTCTTAAAATAATCATAAAAGAATGTCAAGAGTTTACCTTTAGGCTGAATCATGAACAAAAAGGTTAATACAGACAAATTTATTTAAATAAGGGAACTCCACCTAACACGCTTTGCCAAATGCTAAAAGCCTCTCGGATCCAACACAGCAGGGAAACTTAATCAGTGGATGGCAGCTTGATTCATTCCAGACAAATCCTTACCACAGAGCCAACCTGCTGCTGGATCTTTATATTGCTAATTTAATTTTAATGTACTTTATGTGAACTGAAACTTTTCATGTAAAAAGCTCTGTATAAACAAAACTAGAAAGAAAATGGCTTTAAGAAGAAAGTATAATTTTTCTTAGAACTATAGTGCACCCAAAACTGAATGGCTCTACTTGGGGAGAAAAAATTATCTGGGCAAATTAGACTGTCTGTGACTCAAGGCACTGTAGTTCAGCACCATCTGGTTCTTTTAGACGGATAAAGCCAGCAAGTACGTTCTTTGGTGGAGGTCCCTTTAAAGACACTGTTGCAGAGTTAAGAGCAGAAACATAAGCGATAAGGAAAAAGCAGAGGATGACTTACTCCGGTTTAGCACCAGATATCAACAGGGCACTGATGCACTCCATGCTACCTGCCCTTGCAGCCTTGTGGATGGGTGTTTCACCCATATAGTCCTGGAAGCACAAACATGAATACAATAACATTTACAGATTCTACAACCAATAATGGGTCTCATTTAAATCTGAAGACTCTCAGCCCTGTGTGTAATTTAGCTGTGTAAGAGTGACTGTACAGCTGTTTAACATTCAAATAAAATTAAATTAAACATTCTGTATTTATTATTATTATCATCATCATTAACATGGTTAGTAAAGAAAATTGTTAAAAGGGGTCTGTTATGCTTTTTCTCATTCTTTTAGTGTGTTCTGAAGTTTGATTATAAAGCCCATGTACATGCTAGACAGAAAATCTCCCACAGAAACCACTGTTCCCAGATGCCTGAAGCAGCTCTTTGAAATTCCAGCCACTGTTACAAGGTGACATCATCTCGTAACACAATCCTAATTGCCTGCCTACCAGCTGGGCACATCCTCACAAAGCACACAGCAAACTACTGGAGATCATGCAGGGGCGGAGGAAAAGCTCTGGTGGTTGACCTATCAGAACCGAGAGTGGGCAAGCTGACCAATGTGAGAACACTGGGCTCATTGGGAGGTGGGGCTTAAAGACATAAGAGCTCAGTACTGTATGAGAAAAACAAGATTTTAATATCATACATCTGGGTGAATTTATATTTATACCAGCTCCAGGTTACTGGGTCTGGACATTGATATTCATGATGTCATAACCTGAACATCCAACATATGAGGCAATATTCAGATTTATTACTGTTTAATTAACAATTAATCCTAAATTTCACATTTAATCATTAATACTGTACAAACTGTTATATATCAATCAATTAAATACTAACAGTTTAAACAGGGTATCATACATCATGTAGCCAGGTTCACTAGAGGGGCAGTCATAGGCTGGAGGTTGGAGAACCAGCCCTGTGACTGAAAGGTTACCCATTCAATCCCATGAACCCACAGGACACGACGGAAGTGCCATTGAGAGAGGCACCTAACCACTGACTGCTCATAGGGCGCTGTGGTAGGGCTGCCCACCGCTCCGGGCAAGGGTGCTCACTGCCCCCTAGTGTGTATGTGAGTATGTATATGTGAGTGTTTCACTGCATGGATGAGTTAAATGCAGAGACCTTGAATCTATCCATCCAATCTCACTGTTTTTAAAACTATTTTTAAATCTTATTAAAAACTGGACCATATGTTACTGAATAAAACACCTGTATGTAACAGGCATGTCTCTGCTCACCCACTTTAAATCAGCATACTCCTTCAATAGAGAACTCTAAGTATTCAAAGTTAGGATACAAGACATGTGCACCACATTGTGGCACAGAAAAAAAAAGTACGAAGTCTGATTAATTATTCATAATACACTGACACAACACTATCGCTCCGCCGGCATTCAGAGGCAGCAGCTGTCACCTTAATGTGAGCATTACATTTTAGGAGACAAAGTCAGTGCCATGAGGGAAAGCATGAACTCTTAACCCTGACTCAACCACTCCCTCTAGAGGCTGGAAATCAGACATGCTGCACTGGCTGCTTCAGAAACAGCAGATAACGCTGCAGAATGTAGGTCAAACTGTACGATTATAGCAGACTCACTGCTGCGGCAGGGATCTCTCCCCCTCCGACAGAGCCAGAGTAACTCTTATGCTATCCTCCTTGCACAAAGTAAATGCATGCCCCCATCTGTTTTAGGACAATGCCATTCCTAAGCTGGCAGCTACAGAATCAGAATTAGAAATACTTTATTGATCCCAGGGGTTGCAGTTATTACAGTAGCAGCCTAATATGTAGAAGAATAAACACTAATAATAATTTACAACAAAAAAGAAATTTGCAATCTGTACACATATATAAAGTCTTAACACAATAGTGACTGTGGCTATAATAATAAGTACAGATATACTGTATACAGCAGTAAGAGTTTAGAAGTAAGACGTTATTGCACATTTGAGTTGTTGCACACAAATTAAATTATTGTTATTACTGTACATGTAAAAGGTGTTGTACGTTAAGAGAGGAGTTGTGTGTGTGTGTGTATATATATATATATATATATATATATATATATATATATATATATATATATATATATATATATATATATATATATATATGTATATGTATATATATATATATATATATATATATATATATATATATATATGTATATATATATATATATATACACACACACACACACACACACACACACAGGTAAATCTAATACCTATGGATAAGGTCGCATTCCTTTAGTCATTTGTTACTGCAGCAGTCCAACAGAACACAGGAGGATGTGTCATCACAAATAACATGATGGCCGTATATCTTTCCAGCAAAGAAAACAAAACGGACAATAATTATTTTACTGTGTAATTTGAGTTTTTACATCATGTGTAAATTCTCAGTAGAAAAGCTCCCTGCTTTAAATCAATCTCTTCACATTTACTTGCACTGTAATGTTTTTTTGAAATACACAAGAACGATAGGTATATAATATATAAGGTGTATATAATCAGTACTTCTAGAAAACTAAACAACTGTGTGTTCCGCTATACAGAGCATAATTAGTTCTGTTTAACTTCATTTACTATTGTTCATAAAACATTTAAGTTATTGTATTAAAAGCTTCTGAAAATAGTTTTCCTAAACCCCACTGCTTCTGGAAGTACAATGATAATGCTTTTTTGCCATATGGCTCACCTCCATGACAACCTGATGGTACAGGATTTACAACAACATTGCATAACCACAACATGGTCTGAAAGTTATAAAAAATATTTATATATATATTTTGGACAGCAAGTATATATGACCTCAGCAATTAGAAGACAACCCATTTCCACTAAACAGATGTTGTTTGTTGTGCGTTGGGAGCTTATCCGCGCCTGCCTGAGACAGGCATCTTCCAAAGTTCACAAAGCAGTCAGTCAATGTCAGGTCAGGATGATCCTGCGCAAGAGGATCAGCTTGGCAGATATTTGCACTGATCGCCGTAAAGCAGACAAAGAGATGATGGAGGTGAGACATTTGCTGAGCTGGGTTTTCGGGTGCTTGGTTTGCTCAGGCGTAGTTACTTCCTGCCGGGGTTGGAGTGGACGTGGAAAAAAAAAAATCAATCAACTAATTGATCTGCAAAACACACAGTATCGCTAAAAGCCTTAGAACGGCAAGTGTTTCATAGAGGACAGCAGGATTGTTCTTTCCATTAACACGCCAAACCACCTTCAGGATTCTACTAGACTGTCCTGCATAACGTGCTGCTGGTGATGCTTCCAGTGACTATGGATCAGCATGTGCTACTGGAGTTTTGCAGTGCAGCTATGTTCTGTATGCAGTGCAGTTAGTAGTAGAGATGGACCGATCAGCGCTTTTGAGGCTGATTCCGATTGCAGATCACTTTTCAGCACGATCAGCTGATAGCCGATACTGATCGAGGGCAGAGTATACGCCACAGCAGGGCTACATGTAGTTATTAGTGCAAGCAAGTCATGAAACATGGTCTAAACTGGTTTATTACCGTTTTTAACCAGCTCATATGAAACAGTATAATATTTTTAACAAAATGAACAGTAAATAAACAAAGTCAATCAAACTAATATCCCCAATACTGCAATCATTACATTAAGATAAATTAAATAAATGTAGTGAAAACTGCAGTCGTTAAACGCAGACTCTGGTTATTTGAAACAAAAACTGCAGTCATTACACGCAGACTCTGGTTATTTGAAACAAAAACTGCAGTCATTACACGCAGACTCTGGTTATTTGAAACAAAAACTGCAGTCATTAAACGCAGACTCTGGTTATTTGAAACAAAAACTGCAGTCATTAAACGCAGACTCTGGTTATTTGAAACAAAAACTGCAGTCATTAAACGCAGACTCTGGTTATTTGAAACAAAAACTGCAGTCATTAAATGTAGATCTTGAATTGCTGCTGCTGTTCTGTTCGTACCGGTCAGAAACGCTTTGGATGATCCGGTCACGTACGGTAAACACTGCTTTAGTCAGTTTGTGGAAAATGAAAGGGCGTGTATTTCCACCTAGTGGTTCAGAGAGGAATTGCAGGGAGGGGGTTCTCCTCTTCCTGGATGAAACTAGCTGGAAATACAGAAATCAGGCTCATTTGTTTAACGCCACCGATCGGCTCTCGGGATCGGCTCTAAATTGGAGAAATATCGTCTGATCACACATTTTAATTAAAAATCAGCCGATACCCATACATAGCCGATCGATCCTTCCATCTCTAATTAGTAACAAAAGATCTCTAAAGCATAAAGTAAATTCCTATCAATGCGTTTTCTCAAACTGACATATTGAAATAAACCCAACGTTATTGAGAAATCACATTTGTGAAGGAGAACAGAAGAGCATTTGGTCATCCCTTCCAATGAAGGCCCCCCAGCTGCAGCACAGCAATTTGCCAAATGAACAGCATCACTTGTGGCGCAATAAAAACATGATAATACACAATATTGTACCAAATTAGTGTTTTTTTCCATTGACTGTAAAGTCTGTGAAAGAACTGAAAAAAAGAACTGACTAAAAAAGGTAGTGTCAGGAGAAGAGGCGGGATTTACTAAATTAAAAAAAAAAAATCAGTGTGTTTATAAATGTATTCTGACATGACTGTTTTTATTTAAATACCAAATTGTAGCTTCATACTTCTTTTTTAAACATTTGTTCATCCAGGAATTGACCCATGCCGCTCTCTCCGGAAGCAATTAAGATTAGGAGCGCTGTGAAACGTTCAAAAACCCTCTTAAAAGGTGACGCTAAGACAAAAATCCAACTCTTTAGAATAACATTCCACAGCAAGCGATTGCAAGGCTTTGGGGTATTTCACCTTGTGCAAGGAATATTATCAAAAGATTCAGGGAATCTGAACCCCCCCCCATGACCTTCCATGACCTGCCCTCTGAATTAGGGGTGTACCATATCGCATCGTACACAATAATATCGTCAACTTTTGAATATCGTGAACGATATTATACCCTGAAATATGGTACCATATCACCCATCACTAATTATCACATCAGGTACTACTTTTTACTGTTTTTAGCAAAAGAAAAATTCACACTTTTCTCATTTCCCATTATAAATCTACTAGAGACAGATTTTATCTGTTCAATATCATTCACTTTACTTCAGTTCTGGATATATGGAGATATTTGGAGTGCATTATTTAGTATCGTGACATTCTGGATCATTGACTTTTGTTACAATCTGATGAAAATTCTTGTATATCTCAGTTAGGGGTGTGCCATATTATATCATATACAATAATAAAAAAATGTATTTTCTTTTTGTTGCAGTAGTGTATTCTTATTTTTTTTTTGTTTTAAACTCAATGGTTTGTCATATCGCCAAGTGTATCATTATCGCAAAAATACCATGAAATATCGTGATATTATTGTAGGGCCATATCGCCCACCCCTACTCTGAATACTCAGCTTTAAAAACCAGCAGGCTGTTGATTGTTCGAAAAAACGTTGACAAATCTTGTAAAACACAGATCATCACTTCATCCACAGAGGCAGGTTATGACTGTACTATGCACAGCTGAATCACAGCAGTGGTTTGTATTAGTGTAGTGGGTTACACCGCTGCCCACTATGCTGTGGATTTGGTTTCCCAACTGGGCAACCACCCTGCACTATACCAATAACACTACCTTCGCCTACCTGTCTACATTTAAACAGTAAGCCACTCTGAATAAGAGCGTCCGCCAAACGCCATAAATTAATGAATAAATATCAACGTCCAGAAACACTGCTGACTCATTTGGGCCTGAGCTCACCTGAAATGGGCTGACCCAACCCTTCAGATTACTTATAGTAAGAATGGACGTTTTATACGAAATTAAAGCCTTTTTGCTCCAGACACACAATCAGCAATCGACAATCAGCATTCAACGTAACTCTTTATTGATTTCATATTATTTAAAATGGGCAACTTTTCCATTTACAAGTGTAAAATCTTAGTTTGGCCTATAAAAAAAAAACCAAATAAATAAATGTCATGTTGTGACTTTATAGTCATGTAAAGACAGAATGGCAGCATGTCCACGTCCACGTCCACATTGACACATGGAAAATGTGTGTCATATACTGCTGCCTAGGCTTTCCGGGACACTAATGTTTAACACTCAATTCCTTTGACCACCAATGATCTACATAAGAATATTATATTACCCACCCTAGCCCACTACTCCTGTTATTAGAACACTGGCTTGTGTGAAGCGCTGGTGGCTTATGAGATCACCCACCTGTCTGTTGATATCAGCACCAGCCTGCAGGAGCCATAAGAGGCACTCTGGGTGTCCTCCAAAAGAAGCGATGTGTGCTGGAGTCTGCGCGAATCGTGACGTGACAGCGTTCACCTCACAGCCCACCTGCACCAGCCGCAACACACACTCCAGCTACAGGGGGATGAAGAGAAATACGAAAGACGTTATCTGCTGCAGCTTTATGAAGAGGGATTAGAGACAAAGTCCGCAGGGAGGTGGCACAACATAATGAAACGTACTATGGAAACTAATCCAGCTCTTCCTGGAGAACGTCCAGAAGAAGAAAAATGGCGGGAAACGGTCAGAACAACCGCCATAATTCAATTCAAAGGAGATGAAGCGATAAGGAGGCGCCTTATTATACTGCTGTCACAGATGGAAAACAAACTCACGGTGGCCGGTGCAATTTTAACCACACGCATAATTCAAGCCCTTTGTTTTGCAGCCCACAGTAGTGAACAGCATTTGAAGCTCAGTCGTGTTCTGACTGGCTATATTTGTTTGAAGCTCCTGTTTCTTGTCCGCGCTCTGCCGCATGGTTTTAGCAGCTGTTTCGTTGTTTCAGTGCTGAAAGCCATGGTGACTCATCGCCTAGTTCTCTGGCCCTGCTCTCCCAGCACTGCATAAAACTTTCCAGCACATGAAACACTTTCTTCAGATAAACATACGCGTGTCGGCCAACCCCCCTCCTCGCTGATCTCTGTAAGGACAGCAGAACCGTCCAAAAACATCTGCCCAATACATCTGAGACAAGAGATGCTCAGCCCCGCCTTCGCCTCCATACAGGATTGGGATGACATGGTTTGGAGGATAAACAGCAGCCCTGTAAGCTGTGTGATCAGCCACAGACATCAGTAATGTACATGTCCGTAATGTTTAATTTGCACAGAAGGATGAAAGAAAACTTGCACTTAAAATGAAATGCACAAGGAAAGCATGAAAAATAACTGAATAAACAAGATTGGTGCTGTCTGAGAGGCAGACCCCCGCTCAGCCTTGAACCATGCCACACTTTTCACCGCTATTTTCGCTTGGCTCTCTGCTCAGGGAGTTTCTGTGGAAACTTCCGTTAGGGATGAAGACTAAAAATAGGTACAGGCTGCTGAACGATTGCTCTTTTTTCTTTTAATCATGAAGAATGTTGGCAGTATGACACACAGACGTAACAATTCTCAATAAGCCCTTGTTTCTTCATAACTTGTTTGATCATCTGCTCTACATGTGCAAAACACATATTAGGTATTAGGGGTGTAAGAAAATATCTAATATCGGGATATTATGTTTAGTGATACTGTATCGATTCTGAAAAACACAGTATCAACAAACAGATTCCTGGCAGACAGTGAATCATTGTGTGTTGTGTTTAAACCTCTGTCCACTAGATGGCAGAGTTGTAATCCATTTTCAACTTAACTCCAACACTAACAAGCAGCACAAGGGTGCAGTGCTGTTGTAAGCATTAGCAAATCTGTTCATATAGTGGTGTATTTTAATAGTAGAATTTTAAAAATCACATTATATCACGTTGCTCGCAGTATCGCAATATATTGTGATATATTGAATCGTGAGCGCTGTATCTTGATACATACTGTATCACCAGGTTCTTGCCAAAACACAGCGTTATTAGGTATAGGTAAAGGTGTTAAGAGGGGGATCTGTCCCCACTCACTGCGTTAACAGCCTCTACTCTTCTGGGAAGACTTTACACGAAATGCTGGAACATCACTGTGAGGATTAGACTACATTCAACCACAAAGCATTAGTGAGGTCAGGTACTGATACTGTATGGTTAATACAAATATACTGGATGGAGCTCCATCACTGCAGTTCCACTGCTCCACAGTACAAAGCTGGTGATGTTGTGGGAGTTATTTTGCCCCCCATATATATATATATATATATATATATATATATATATATATATATATATATATATATATATATATATATATATATATATATATATATATATATATATATAAAACACCTTTTATAGCATTTTGTATTGGTCCATTCATCATGAAACACAGAACATAAACATGTCAATGTAGAAAAATAAAAATTGACAAAAATGGAAATATATGTTTGTCTTTGGACAGCAACAATACAAACACACTTCCCTAAATAAACAAGGTAGTCATTCATTTTGGGGGTCTGCGAACACATTTGGCACTAGAAATGGCTATTTATATCACACTTAATCAGATTAGCACTGTTTTCCTTGAATGCCAGTTTCAGCAATTGGTGCACCAGACGCTGCTGAGTGGCACAACTGGTTTTATGAATTGAACAGGTCATGCAGCTCCTCTGGCACTATTCTACAGGCAGGGCACAGACTAACTTACAAAGAGGTGCCTTTTTAGCCTTTGAAATAATCAGCCTGAGGGCAATACATCTTAAAGACACTTTAAAGAGAAACTTAAGTCTCATTTAGCCAACAGTGATTTTGTTATCCCTTTATTTTATATATTATTATATTTTAGTACTACTCAGACCTTTATTTATTACATGCTTAAGGCTTCACTTTTTTATTTTTATAGTTTTATCGTCTTAATTCATATAAAAACAAAGATTTGATTCATTAAACTGACTAGTCATTGGCCCTATCATTCACTTGTTTTACCCCAAATAGTATTACTTACGACCGTTCAACACTGAGAGCTACAAGCAGATAGGCACTGTTTAATCATCAGCAGTGCATATAAAACTCCAGGCTTCTCTGTTCATTTTGGACTGCAAATAAAATGGCATTTATTTTTTGTTGTAAACATTTTAACTCCTGCGTAGGCATTTCATAAAGCAGGATTTCCTAGTATAGCCAGATAACTTAAGCCAGAAGTCAAGCCTGTTTAATTAAAAATGAGCTGAGGGACATTCCGATAGGGCAATTATCAACACTGGGTTTAAAAGAGCAACATGTATGACAACCTGTCTGATTCATACCTCCAAACAACGGGGTATGACCTACCATCACAGTGCAATGCACAGTCCCTCCTTATCCCCCTTCAGTTCTTACCTGTCCATGTCAAGTGTCAACCCTTGTTTTGCTTCCACTTATATCACTTCTTTTGTTTCCTGCCAAAAGCTGATTTATGATACAAGCATGTGGCAGCGCTCGCTTCCAAAAGAACTTCAGCCATCACTGCATCTACTCTTCCTTTTACTGACTATCTGTCCTTAAATGACATAACTCGGAGCAGAAGACGATTTAGAAGACGCCATCGGGGAGTGCTACTTCATTCTCTCATGTTGGACTGACTCACTGCTGTGACTCATTATCACCTCCAGAGGTACAAAGTGGTATTACGAGACAGGATAGGCTGAGGCTACCTGGTTAGCATAGTAAATGTCTATGATGTACCATAAAACCTGTTATTTCCTTACAATTTGTTGCTATTTTTAGTTAATTCGGGAATGTTTTACACTACAAATCTTACATACTGCTTCTTTAAGATATCTGGCTCCCTGTCAATTCATGTGACAAGTATCTGGAGCGTATCCTGAGTACATTTTAACCACACTCAGTAGTCAAAAGCACCTCCAGCTATTTAGACTGAAAGCTCATCGCTGGATGGATTATGCAAATCCACTCGTTACACAGCAACCACTGACCAATTGTTTATCCATTCTGTCCACCGCCTGCATTTTGATTTGCACAGTAGTGTCTGTACATATAACTATCAAGCATTTTGTTCATTTAGTCCTCAACCACACACCTCCCCAGTGATGACAGACTGCTGGGCGAGGAGTTCTGGTTGTACTTGGAGGAATCTGGGTAATGGAATGTGTTTTGAAGAGACACTGCTGTAACATTTGGCTCAAATGTGTCTCAGGCCACCTCCTGAAGTGGCTTGATCGGAATTGTATCTGTTTGTAAAGCCACATGTAGTGACCAAGGGCTTTACTAATCCTGAAGAACTCTCCTAGTTCTACACAGAATGAGTGTATTTACATCTTCATGATGAAAACATTTGGGCCACCAACAACAGAGAGGATGTACCATTCTGTCTTCAGGTTTTCCAGTGTTCAGCTTGATCAGCCATGACTATTTACATGGCACAATGGTTCCTACTCTATGGAGTTATATAGAGATATAATGGAACGCATGAAGACTTCTAGGAAATTGTAACAACATACTGACAACATTGCCACTACATTGTCACAATGTTGTCAGATAACATTATCACAACTTTTGAGGAAATACATTCCAATGCTGTGAGCTCCAAAACAGTAGGTTGTCACAACGTTGTCGCGATGTAAATGTGCTTGTAGGGTACAGGCACAAATCTTTGTGAACGCTGTCTAATACAGTTAATGCTAAAATTGGAATTCAGCAGGTCAGACTTACACAAAAAATCTGAATCAGTTTATCCCTAGTGTATCAAACCATGAGCAGAGACAAAGGTAAACTTCACAACAGCCAGTAAAAAAAATATGCACTGTTTCCAAAACCACATACTAACATAATACTGAGTACGCCAAAACTACCACGCCTCCCCTTCAGGTCTATTCATTCGTGTAGTATACTGTATACTGACAATGTAGTGGCAATGTTGTCAGTATGTTGTTACAATTTCCTAGAAGTCTTCATGCATTCCATTATATCTGCATAGAACTCTATAGAGTTTTCCTAATTTGCCAACAGGTAGTCCTAATACTGTAGAACAATGTTATTAAATAGTGATGTTTTAATAACATTGTGACAACCTTGTTCAGGCAACATAAAAAGCACCACCATTGTACTGTTGTAAGAAAGACAACGTTGTGGTGATGACATATCTTGCTGGGTAACCAAGCACCTTTACATTCTCACATACTGTAGTAACAGTAGTATATCATCACCACTCAAAGAAAAACAAGTATCTACAAAAAAGCTACTTCACAGGAGAGGCCAGAAACCTTGAACCTTGAATGTAAATCTAGGAAACCAGATTTTTCCCCCCAAAATAATTTTGTAGATTTTTGGTCCATTCATAATAAAGTTGTAGCACAATCTAAACAGCAGCTGTTGTGTTTAAATAATGCAGACAAGTACAAATAAAAATGTAGGTAAATGTTTTTTCTTCGTACAGCGACGGCGTGCGCCTTAGAAGGCAGCATGTTTTGACTCTGGGGGTCAAAGGGTCTCTTTTTAAAAGGCTGTTTTGGCGCCTCATCTCTCATTGGCTCTCTCTCAGCCAATGAGCGACTCGCTTTTACTCTGCGCGCGCCCGCTCTGCGACTGACGGCCGCTGTTACTCGCCGGTTTGATCAAGTTGATGTTTTGCCCCCTCAGTGGATCCAGCAGCATCAAAACTTAATCTTAATCACCAACTTCACACTTCCAGCATCGCCACATCACCTCCCGCTGATTCAGAGCTCACCACGGGCCGCTCACGGACAAATAATGGCTCAATCCCGCTCGTAACGGACGCTTTAACGGCCACATGAATACGGCGGGTTCAGCAAGCGCGCGCACGTAGCTGCGATTAAACAGGACTCCTCATTGTTTTGGGCCTCGTCCGTACAACGACGCGGTCCGTCACGTCTGCCGTTGACCATGGCTGGCTAGCTGTGTCTTGTGGGCATGCCTGTAGCTTAACTTCAGCCTCGAGTCAGCGTTAAAGTAAGTTAGAAAAAAAAGATGAGACCCCTTTAACGTTACTTTAGCTGAGAGACCCGTTATTGATCGTAAACCTGAAGAAAGGAAGTTATCTTCATATTCTAACTCTCCGTTCCACCTTAAATGGTGCAGCAGTTACATACTGGACCCTCTGAAGTTAGCGTCCTATTCCTCTGGCGCCAGAATGATTTAAGGTGGAACGAGGAACTAACGTTAGAGGTGCTACAATGAATGAATGAAACTGCTGCACCGTTTAAGGTGGAACGATGAGTTAGAATAAGAAGCTAAGTTCACAAAGCAAGCAGTTGAGCTTGTCCAGCGAACTGATAGCGAGTCTTGAGTTTTACGGTCACACCTTCTAGCATTACCTTTCCGAAGTGAGCCGCCCAGTGAATCGGCGTCCAGCCGTAGAAGGAGTCTTCGGCGGCCAAGTCCTCTCGGCTGGCGGAGCACTGCTGGATCAGCGAGCACAGGGCGCCCACATCGCCGTCCCTGCAGGCGCGGTGGATGGGGAAGCGAATGTGGAGCAGCTCGTCGTTAGAGAAGCCGGACTCGACGCCTACAGACATGGCCGGTTAACGTTAGCTGTAACGGAGCGGCGTGAAAACTAAACAAAAAAACGGCGCCTTTTCCGAGCACGCCGTTCAGAAACAAGCGAGGCGTGGACTCAGAAAACCCCTACCACACACACACACACACACAGCAGACTAAACACACCGGGACACACTCACACACATCCACACGCTCTGGAAGTGTAACTTGAGTGGCCGCATGGAAAACCCGGACTGGAGTTTTAACTCCGCCTGTCGGCTTTTAGTACAGCAGGGGCTAAGAGCAGACATGTATTCTACTTTATGGATTGGGAGTGGCTGCTAAACTACTGAATCAAAGTTTAACCGCGCATACCTGTATTAAATATTATCACCAATCAATATAAGTCTTCTCATTAGTGTACTAAATAAGTTTGTGGTTTTGGATGCTGCTTAAAAGTGAATTACAAAGATTTAAAAAGGAAATCAACCCAGCTGAATGGCTGAGATGTAGACATTAAGACAGTAAAATGGTTGAGTAGTAAACAAGGAGATCAAGAGTGGTTTGATGAAAAACACTCCATTCTAAAGAAACGTACACAACGTTCACAGTGATGTTGATAGGAACCAGATGTCTGAAAAGTTCAATGCCTCTGAAAACTCCCGCACAGAAAAAGTTATTAGATTAAACAATTCTGAATATGCTGCATCTTGTCTGCCTGAAGACATTGTTTTACAATAGCTGTGGTAAAAATGTATTTTAATCCATTTATTGTAATCCACTCATGGTGGAGGGGTACGTGCATGACTTTGTAAGGCAAGATGGTCCCTAAAGAAAACCTATTTGTCCAGATATATGTCTACCCTCATCAACATTACATATTAAAACTCAAAAAACATGTGTATGGTCACTGGTGGTTTTGGATAGTAAATAAAAGGCTTTATTTGTGTTATAGAGGCAGTGACCCCTGGTTCCGATCACCACCACTGTAAATAAATCTGTGTTTAAAGTTTTTCTACTGTGACCCATTTCAGATCAAACCCTTCGGAATGATATTTACATCTGTTTACATCTCTATTATTCAGGAATTTTGAAAAAATCATCAACTCCCCTTTAAGTCTGTTCCACAATATAGATCCTTTAATAACAGATCTGCTAAAGTGAAGTGAGGTACAGGCCACAGCGGGGAGGTCAGCAAAACAAGTGCACTAATATCAAAAAGGAATCAGGAACTGATTACAACGTGTTTTAGGGATTTAATTTATGTTAAGATAGTTATGCATGATTTACCTGCAGTGTTCTGGTTCTCATGTTACGTCAGGAAATATAGTCAAGAAAACATACCTGCCAGTCACCCTGCTTTCTGCCAATCCACGGGGGGCTTATGTGTTCAAGGCTGGGAGATTGGGGGAGTGAAGCAGGGAAAAGGGGGAAAAGGTGGGTGGGCAGAGTGAGCCAGAGGCAGTTTGGAGGTAGATAAGAGCTACAGATGTATTATTTTTCTTTGTTTTGGCCTGAGCTATGGTCTTACAGTAGCTTAATAAAAACTCATCTCTTATCCCAAGTCTTGTTTCTTCGTGTAAACACACCACAGTATATTTCTTTTATCACATATACAGCCGAACAGATCCAAAACTAGTAGGAAAAGTAGTGATACTAGTAAGAGCTCTAATGCTAATTCTTAGAGAAGAATTTCAACACCTTAAATTTTTGAAAAGAATGTTTCATTAGTACAGGTAACCTTTTAGTTGTCAAAATAAAATAAATGTAATAAAAATTAAATAAAGATTAAAAGACACAAGCAATAAAAAAATCACTTTAAACGACATTTCACAAAAGAAACAAAACGCACAAACAGCTCATATCAGCTTCTCTGAGTCACGTGACTGCAGAGGCGCCCAGAACTGAAGGTGCTGTTATTGCACAAGAACTGCTGTCTGATAAATTTACTGAATTAAATCTCCACTGCTGTCTGGATTAGCGATCATTAATCGCAACTAAACAAAACTATTTTTAAAGTATTAGGCCTGTGCCTCGCTTAAGCGGCTCTACGGAGCTTTTCCGTGATCCGCCAGCAGAGGGAGCCCCAGTCCTCAGACACGATCCTGTGTTAACGCTGTTTGAAGGCTCATTAATAACTAGCTCGTCTGTCTACACGTCTGAAGATGAAAGCATTAGATTTGACTAAAGTGTCGCCTTCGAGCTCGAACAGAGAGGTACACATCACTCCTCACGTCCTTTCTTAGTATTTCCACAGAGAGCGAGTCTCAGTGACCGGAGAGCCTCTCTGTCTGTTTATTAGGTTCAGGCGCTGTTAGCTAAACTACCGCTAGCCAGCTAACTGAACTTCAACTGGGATTAACTATCAAATACACCAAAACCAAACTGCAAATTCTGTAATCTAAGATAAATATCACCAAAGTAGCCAGTTTCTACAAAATCCCGTATTTATACGTTGAGAAACGAGCAGAGTGGAAACCTTGTTGTAGTTTAATGTGCTAAAAAAGATGTAATCTACATCTACAGTTCCTACAGTTTATTTTGTTCTTTGTCTTTTCATCCCAGATTTTTTTGTCTGTGCATTTAAAAGGCTTATATTATGAAATATAAAAAATACCCCCCCCCTTTTTTTAAAACACCGATAAGTATTAACATATTTTGTAAACACTCATATCATCAGAACCAATGTAAATAAGCATAAACACGTATTTTGAAAGAAGTAGATAATCTCTTGAAAGTCAGTGTGGAGAAGAAAGTTTAGCTCCGGATTTCTCCTGGACGCCCCAGACATTGTATGAATTTATTACAGTACTACTTACAGTATTAGAACTGTTTAAAAAGTAAAGTGTTTTGCTGAGCAAATCAAAACTTACACTCAGTGCTTACTGGATCATCTCCATGAGTGTAGTCCATCTGCTTCTCTGCAAAATGTGTTATCTCACCTTTACCTCGTTCTTCAATAATCAGAACCCCCACAGGACCTCAACAGAGCAGGTATTATTCCAGCAGGTTCATTCTCAGCACTGAAGTGGATGTGATGTGTTTGTGTGTGTTGTGCTGGTGTGAGTGGATCAGACGCAGGAGTGCTGCTGAAGTTTGTAAATACTCTATTAGACACCCCAACCTTGCTGGTCCATCTTATAAATGTAAAGTCAGAGACGATAGTTCATCTCTTGCTGAACAGTTTGTGTTGGTCATCCTCTAGTCCTTAATCAGTGGTCCCAGGACGCTGCCTACAGGACACTGTTGGCTGGATAGCTTCGGTTGGTGGGCTATTCTCAGTCCAGCTGTGACACTGAGGTGTTTAAACACTCCAGCAGCACTGCTGTGTCTGATCCACTCACACCAGCACAGCACACACTAACACACCACCACTACGTCAGTGTCACTGAGAATGATCCGAGACGTAATACATGCACAAGAACAGGGTTGTAAACAAAGTATACAGATAAACAGATGGACCACAGTCTGTAACTGTAGAACTGCAAATTGTTAAATGTTAAACTGCTGTAGGCGAAGTGACTTCATTGATAAAAGCACTTTTTTTCTGTGGCTGTGTTTTCAGATATGGACTGTATGAATGATACATTTCGAAACTCCAGTAATATTTACAGTCTGCATTATTTAAAAAAAAGGAAAATGTGTTGTTAATACTTTACAACATACTTAATAAAGATTTTGGCTCAACCTCACTGCTACAGCCTGGCAGCTAAAATCTAATTTGAACTGAAATTCAAGAAGTTTATCTGTATCTATCCACAAATTATACTTTCTACTGAATTCAAGAGTCGAAGCCCTCAGTTTCTGGGTTCTTCTCGCGGGCGATACTCAAAGTCACCGATAGATGTCAGTGTAGTTTCACTTTAATAGGTAAAATGATGAGTGAAAAATGATACAATCCAGAAAGGAATCTGATAACCAACATCAGTGTTTCAGTCCCACCGTTTTCACACACTTCCATTTATTTTACATGTTTCAGCTAAAAAGGTTTAGATTATTACATATTATTATTATTATTATTTGTAAAAACTGTACACTGAGCGTCTGGACCCGGAGCTAACACACACGTGTTTGTCTTACCATATTAGTGAGGTCATCCATATGTTTCTATTGATCTTTGTTTTACTATAACTAAATAATACTACACCTACACCTAACCCTAACCTTAACTTTAACCTTAACTTTAACCTTAGTACCCAAAAGACTAATTTTCTGTTCTGTTAGATTTTTTTCTATTAGATGACGTGCTAAAGTGAGGACCAGCAAAATGTCCTCACTTTACCAAAAAAATCAGACTGTACATTACTAGTGGGGACATGTGGTCCTCACAACTATACCTCTACAAGAACACACACACACACACACACACACACACACAGCATTTAGATCTGAACAGTGTTGCTCTTATCATTACAGCACACATGTAATGTTCATAAATGTACATTCAGTAAAAGCAGTGCTGTCTTTCTTTTGAAGGATTTAGGGGAAGATTGTTTTGTCCGAGTCAGAAAAAGGGACTTGGACAGACTGTCCACAGAGGTCATGCAACTTCGAGAGTTCCTACCAAAGGTCTTTAACGGAGATTTAATCGACTCCCTGCATAAAGCACGATCCTTAGACACACGTAAGTAAATATGAAAGAGTATATTACTCTTTATATATATATAAAATATATTTTTCCTTTTTTTTTTTTGTACTGGGTGCCTTGCTATCCCTTTGCTGCTGTAACACTGTGAATTTCCCGACTGTGGGACTTATAAAGAGTCATATCTTATGATGTCCCATTCTATCAAAAGTCATACTATTATACTATTATTATACTATAATAATAATATTCTACTATTATAATAATATAATAATTATTATACTATTATATAATTATTATATTATGGTGTGGTCCAACTTTGCATTGGGACTTTTGGAAACAGTTTGCAACCAAAAAATGTTGAATGTAACACAGAATGCGTATGTTATTACTTAAACTACCTGTTTATGTTGAATTGATGTGAAGCACGGTTTATGTAAAGCTTCAAAAGCTACTTGACTGTTAATGGCGCCCTCTTGTGGAGAATGTTCCACATGTTAAATTTGATTGAGTGAGTGAGTTATAGACTGATTCCATAGCCAGTGTTTTCTCTCTGTAGCTGTTAATAGCAGACCGTTTATGTTGACGTTATATATCATTTATTTATTTTTCCTTTTTCTTTTTTTTGTACGGAGTGCCTGGCTATCCCTTTGCTGCTGTAACACTGTGAATTCCCAGACTGTGGGACTAATAAGGGTTATCAGATCTTATGATTAAGAGTCATACCTCACGGTCCCCTCGTGAAGTATTGAAAGGATAAAGTACATAAATGTACTGTTGATGTTAATTTGCACTCATGAAGGTGTTAAAACAGCACATTCAGTGTTTATCGAGGGCCATTCAGAGTTAAATACAACACGTTGTATGTTACTGTTAACACATTTGTGTGGCCAGTTGAAGTTAACACGTGTTGGGTTATTAAAAACCGTAACACCAAAGGCGTTAAAACACACAACACAAACGTTGTGCTGTTTATTAACACGTGAGAAGGCTTTTGTCTTGCTACAGGCTTCAAAGAGGCGTTCATTATCCTCAGTACTCCTCAGCACCTATAAAGCACCACTGCTGTTTGTTTCTAGCAGTGATTTCTTGTGAAATGCCCAATTGTAGTGATAAAAGGAAACAGTCACTACATAGTCTTATATTTACTATCCAGGCTTCTGACAAATGTGTTTTTCTGTGTAGTGTTGTTGATGTTGTGCTAAATCTCAATAAACATCTTGCATTACGTAGAAATTTAAATAAGAAGTTTTAATCAGTGCAGTAGTTCTGAGTCTGTTTGGCTTCTGAGACGATGCAGTATTTTCTATGAAATTGGACGAAAGTACAGACTGATATTAAGACCAGATAGAAAGTGCATGCTGCTGCTCTTTTATCTGTGACTTGGGGGTAAGTGGTGATTTAAGCACACCGTTGTTAACGTGTTGATGGGGTGTGAACTTTTGATTGGTGGGGTGTGTTCGCTACATTTCAACCACCAAAGTCTCTGGACTGACCGTGTGTGGCATAAAAGGAAAATAGGGACACTTAAACGTCAAGCATGACACCTAGACACATCGTCTTGGTAGTAGTTGAGTCTGAGTCAAGACCAGGAGTGACTGAAAATGAGACACAAATAATAAGTAAATAATAAGTAATAAGTAAAATAATAAAAACCAAGAGAAATATGAATTATATGAATTATATGAATTATATGAAGTATGAATTATACAGAACGTGTTAATACATACGCTTAGCTTTTGTAGCATACTTTGTGGAATAAAACAATAATTAACATGAGCTATATATTATTTATTAGTCAAGTTTATTTGTGTAGCGATGTTTACAACAATGTTGTCACAAAGCAGCTTTACAGAAGTTTAAATGCATGAAAACATGAAATCACAACACTTTATTCACTGTAAGCAAGCCAGAGGCCACGGTGGCAACAACTCCCTCAACTGGAGAAAGAAACCTTGGGAGGAACCAAGACTATATCCAGTAGTTACAGTTTGTTAAACTAAAGCTGAGTCTGAAACTGCACAGGCGGTACATCAGGTGGACGATACAGCAATTATTATACTATTATTATACTATAATAATAATATTATACTATTATAATAATATAATAATTATTATATTATTATATTATTATTATTTTATGGTGTGGTCCAACTTTGTATTGGGACTTTTGGAAACAGTTTGCAACCAAAAAATGTTATTACTTAAACTACCTGCTTATGTTGAAGCATACACTGTATCATTGATGTGAAGCACGGCTTACGTGAAGCTTCAAAAGCTACTTGACTGTTAATGGCGCCCTCTTGTGGAGAATGTTCCACATGTTAAATATGATTGAGTGAGTGAGTTAGAGACTGTTTGTGTTATGGAGGTAATAATGTACATTTTTCACTCACTCTTTGTTGTGTAGTGAAGGAGCAGAGTCAGCAGGAGCAGCAGCAGCTGAAGCAGGAGTGCCTGCATCTTCGCTCGCGTCTGGAGGCCCTGCAAGCTGAGTGCCAGAGAGAGAGGGAGGTAAGGGAGAAAGAGCGAAGAAGAGTGGACTGAAAACGTTGTCTAGCTCTTTGAGACTAGTCTAGTGCTCTTCTAGTAGAAAGCTGGTAGACTGTGGGAGCATATCCTGAACATCAATTTCAAAAGCTTTGTCCATTCTTATGTTTCCACTGGCTGCCCTGCTCAGTGCTTGCTTACGTTTTTCACTTTGTTTGCTTAGTATTTGGTTAAAGGACACAAATCATAAAGCACCGAATTTGCCTTGATTATATACAAAGGAAGTGTTTGATAAAGTTCCAGGCCACGTACAGAGGTTAATCTAAATTCTTTGTTTTTGCGATGTCACAGTAACCAACTCATTTACAAATATCCACCTACAGCGGATTAGCTCCACCCACCGAAGTTATAAGGAGTGTTTCAGCCTGTACTGCTATGTGAATGAGGCACCATACAAAATAGCCAATTAGAACACAGCTCATTTACATATATAAGTCTTAAAGACACAGTAACAACAACCGCCTGCTAAATTATGAAAAGTAAATATTGTAAATGAACCAATGAATTATGATTTTTGGTACAGACCCAATAACAAAAAAGTTGGGCCAATAGATAAAATGCAAATCACAGTGGAAAGGGTTCATGAATGCCTGCAACACGTTCCAAAAAAGTTGGGACAGGAGCAGCGTAAGACTATGAAGTTTGTAGAAATATCTAAAACGTGTGTCATAGATAAACAGATAATTGGGTAACAAAATTATTTACGTAAAACTGCATGAGTCAATAATTCCTTAAGCTCAGCATTTCCCAACACAGGACTGCAAGTTCAGTGAGATCACAATCTACAGCAGACTACATTAAAAGATTCAGAGGATCTGAAGAAATGTCTGTACGTAAGAGGCAACCTTAAAAACTGGTACAAAGTCTTTCCAACTTCACTGGTACTGCATTAAAAACCAACAAGCTTCTGTAACGATTATAACCACATGGTTTCAGGAATCCTTGTCTGTAAACACAGTTTATCGCTGCTTCTACAACCGTAAGTTAAGGCTGTACTACAGAAAGCAGAAGCTGTTTATCAGCAACCTCCAGAAACACTGCTCTATCTCTGGGATGAAGCTCCTCCGAGATGTACAGACACCAAGCAGAAACGTGTTCTGCCGTCTGAGGAGTCCACCATTGAAATTGTGTTTGGAAGTAATGGATGTCTGAATAGAAAGAGGACCATCTCAGTTGTTACCAAGCCAGTGTTTGTTAATACTGAGGCATACATATGCATCTGCCATCTAGTTGACGTCTTCTTCAGGGACGTGTCTGCTTCACTCTGTCTACATTCTACACATGCTTAAATACTACAGCATATTTAAAAGTAGAGCTCCCGCACCGTAGAGTAGCTAAAAAGTTTAATCTTACAAAATTCTAAATAAACTTTAGTATATTCAGAACTTACTCACGCTCACGTGATCTTCAAAAACTCTATTGGCTTCCTGTTCCCCAGCGCATTCAGTACAAAATTCTTCTATTCACTCACAAAGCTCTCCATAATCAGGCCCCGCCCTACCTCACTGACCTCCTCCATCACCACACCACCTTCCCCTGGCCTTCGTTCCTCTGAGGCCAATCTTCTGACCATTCCCATTAGGACTAAGCACCGGACCTGGGGTGATAGAGCCTTCTCCATAGCTGCAGCCTCCCTATGGAATGCTCTGCCGAAATCCATGAGACTGCTCAGATCTGTCTAAACGTAAATCTCTCCTCAAAACCCACCTTTTCAGATCTGTTTTTAATCTGTAACGTCCCACCTTGTTTTTTTCACTTTTCTATTTTTCTTATTTTATTTCTTTCTGTTTCTGTTTGCCCTTCTGCTGCTTGTTCCCATCCCACTTTTTATTTCTTTCACTTGTTTACTATATATTTTATTCGATTGTGTCTTGTATTGTGTTGTTGAGTGTCTTTGAGTTTCTTGAAAAGCGCTATATAAATAAAATGTATTATTAGTATTATTGTTATTATTATTATTATTATTCAATAAAAAGTGGGGAAGATTTTCACTTAGTACAGCTATTGGTGTCCTCAGTTCCCAAATGATTACTGAGCGTATGTTGTCACAGGTTTTTTAGAATATGCATAAATATACAAAAGTTAGAACGTTAAATGTCCCGTCGTTGTACTTTGTATATTTAAAGACATATCTAAAGGCTTTTATGTATTTTTTATACTGTCTCCACTTTCTGTAAATCGGGTTTGTACATAAACCCACAAACATTTTCACTAGAGATGGAAGGAACAATCGGCTATGTATCGGTACCGGCTGATTTTTAATAACCCTAGATCGATGGCGTTAAACAAATGAGCCTAATTTCTGTATTTCCAGATAGTGTTTCATTCAGGAAGAGGAGCTCTGCGTGAAACCCCCTGCGGCCAGCTCCCTGCAATTCCTATCTGAACCACTAGGTGGAAATACATACCCTTTCATTTTCGTCAGACTGACTAAAGCAGCGGCTTCGCGAGAACAGTTTAAGCGTTCACCGCATGTACGGAAAGAAAACATCGTCCGTCTGGCAGTTTGTTACCGTATGTGACTCAGACTCATCCAGAGCAGTTTGTAAAATTAGTAAAATCAGTGTCTCTCACTGAGGAACCAAGACAAAGATATTTAACACTACTAATCTGATACGGCGCGTACACCACGCAGCTGAATACAGTGAGTATCAGCAAACAGCAGAGCTAGCACGCACAGCTAACACAAAACAAATAACCCAGAGAACCGTACAGACCAGATCTGACCGGTACGAACAGAACAGCAGCAGAAACAGCCAGAGAGCTAAAAGAACCACAGCCAGAGTGATTGAGAGTATAGTTCTAGATAAGCAGCTCTTCTCGGCTGTGGAAGACGTTCATTCTGACACTTAGTGTTCCACCTGGATCCACGCTCTGCTGTTCCTAGTAGAGATACTTTTCAGATGTGGCTCTTCTGGAGCTGTACCAAGCGGTTTACTCCCACATAGACCAACTTCTAATTTAGTTAAAAATATTATGTTGATTAACATGAGCTTGTTAAAAATGGTAATAAACCAGTTTCCGCCATGTTTCATGACTTACTTGCGCTAATAACTACATGTAGCCTGTCGTGGCATATAGCCCCGCCCTCAATCTGTATCGGCTATCGGCTGATCGCTCTGAAAGGTGATCGGCGATCAGAATCGGCCTCAAAAACTCTGATCATTCCATCTTTAATTTCCAGTGAGAAAAAATAAAAATAATGTGGGGTATGGCCGTTTAATCATCAACTGAATCATCCCTGTAATCCTGGAATGGCCAGCCTCATTCCTGAAGAGCTACCACCCTGCAGAGTTTAGTTCCAACATGCACGGCTATAATAAAGAGGTGCTTCTAAAGATCTTGATTAACTGGGTCAGGTGTGCCGGGTTAGGATCATAACCAAACTCTGCAGGGTGTTTAATCTCCAGGAGGAGAGTTGCGTAGCCACTGTGTAGCTCAGAAAAACACACCGATTAGTTAGACGGATGGTTGTTTCCCATGGAGATAATGTCTGTGGAGCAAAACATACTGAAAGCACACAAGATTGTAGATGAGAGTGAGAGACTTGAAGTGAGTCCAGTTAGAGGCGGTTGATATGGCACCATGTCATATCATTCACATCATGTTACATTCTTATTTTCTGATAAGTTAAATCAGACGAAGTACCATCAAAACCTGTCTTCAGTTGTTTGTGTTCAACATTTTACTTATTGTGCTACATTCAATTCAGTTGTGCTGTCTTTGTAATTTAAATTGTAATCAGTTGGTAATTGCTTTATAGTGCAGACGACGTCCACAGTATGCTCATCAAAGTGTATTGTAATAAATTATGATGTAAAATGCCCCTCATATTGGCGTCCCTGGTAAACATTTAGTCTTAAAACATAGTCTTTATTGCTTATGGTATTGAGTTTTCCATCCATGTCTCGTTTGTTGGCCCCCTAGAAATTCCAGTGAGTGAAATCTAACCATATTTTTAATTCATATTTTATGTGTTGAAGTTATTAGGAACACTTATATGGTCAGCTCTGACTCCTGTTTCAGTAGGGTATAAATATGAGGGTGTAGGGTCAGGGGTATTTAATTAGAATTCAGTACAATCCAGTTAGAGGAGATTTCCTCAGGCCAAGGTCCGTCATCATTTCTAACTTCTGTTATGGTTCAGTACCATATCCTGTTTACTGAAGTAGCCTAGTATCAGCACTTTATACCATCAGCTACTGAAAGAAAAAACAAATAACAAATACCGTTCAGTATATTTCAACAATATTTATAGTTTTAAAAGCTGAACTGAATGAATTATTTATAAACTTCTCATAAATGTTTTTTTTTCCTCATTTGAAGTAAAAACAAGGGCCACATTAAAAAAAGTAATCCTTTTGGAAAAAAGTGTGTCTTAAAGTGCTTATTAAGAGAAAAAGTGAATAAAACGTGCACATCTTTCACATATTAACAGTTTATTTCAGTCTGTGTTCACCTGCAGCAGAATTTGACCTCTGCATTTAACCCATCCGTGCAGTGAACACCCACATATACACACACTAGTGAATAGCACACTTTCCCAGAGCAGTGGGCAGCCCTATCCACAGCACCCAGGGAGCAGTCAGTCGTGTGCTGTAGGTCCAGCTGATCGAACCGGCCGCCTTCCCTAACCCTCAGCCCACGACAAGCCCCCAAGTCCAATACAACTGTTTTAAATGATCAAAGACGAGCCATCAATAGTACTGTGCAGTCAGAGATCATCTATTAATTATTTAATTTACTGCCAAACGGCCTTTAAGTGTATTTTACTTAGATTTGCTTTCAGTTTTTTTCCACACGTTAAAAGATGCTCAGTTTAGTGTTCACAACTTCCTTGTTTAGCAATGAGTCTTCTCACTGTGGAAGGATGTGCTGATTTTTTTAATAACCGAGTTGTGTGCTGCACAGCTGCTGTGTACGTATCTCACTGTATTGTACGTGTAACTGTGTGTGCGTGTCTGCTTGTAGGAGAAGATGGTCCTGAGGGAGCAGCTGTGGGAGAGCAGGGAGCAGCTACAGCAGCAGGCTGAGTTCTGTACGGGTCTCGGCGCCGCCTCCTGCACTCTGCTCTGGAGCGCCTCCCGCAGGGAAGAGGCCGTCAGGGACATATTGGCTGATGTGAGTCGAGGAATTCTTCCTCATGAAAAGTTGACCGCCTTCTTTTGCATTTGGCTTATTTTTAGCACATTTTTGGGCAACATGCCAAAGAGCTGCATAGGGTTCCAGTCCATACCGTCCACATATGATAATTCAGTTTCTGGTTTGAATCATTTTTTTATTTTTAATATCATGAAAACCAGGGTGTTTACACATATGAACCTGTTCAGCCTACAGCAGTTCAGCTCCACCCTCTCACACTGAAATTAAAAGCAGGGTTTTTGCCCATTCCACTTCTTAAGGCCTAACACAGAGCAGACAGTCAGACCAGACCACATATACATGTTTTAGTCTTAAAGTACAACAACTAACATAGCCTCTAAGAAACAGAGAGGTTGCTTTGGTATGTAAACCTACAGCAATGTCATAAATGGACTTAATAATATGATAATAAATGGCCTTTTCATCAATAACTTTTTGTAGTGTTTGTAAAGCACTTATAAACACTGATTTACTAAAGTATTGGTATAAACTGTAATTGCACTTGATCTTCTAGGAGCACTGGATAAGTATTGCACTTGTACTGTATGTAGTCTTGTATTTGTCCTCTTCTCTGTAGGTGTTCCAGTCTTGCTAGGTATTGCTTTTTCTTTTTTCTAGGTATCAGCACTGGCCCTGTGTTTATGTGTTTGAGTATAAGAGTAGTTTGGACTTAAACCTGTTTGTACTAGATAGAGATTCATACTCTAACCGAACACTAAGCACTTCTGTAAGTCGCTCTGGATAAGACATGCAGACATGCCCTAAATATAAATATAAATATAAATGTAAATGTAAACAACTGAATCTCTGTAATTGTGGGATTAACAGCAAAACACACCTTGAATGTAAGAGTAAGAATTCCACTTGTAACTGTTTTGTATTTGTGGCAACATAACCTTTGTCTAAACAGTTAAATCAAAATTAATGTGACTTTTACTTCAGTTCAGTCCAATTTTTATCATAATTTTGTAACAGACCGCTCTTAGCTACGTCATAAAATGTGTAGCTGTGGTTATGCTTCACATCTGCTATCACTTGTGTAAACTAACAACTACGGCGCTCCTATGTTTATAATAATAAAAAAATAATAATTTCATAAAGTCTTTTATTCCAGTATACATTAGCGTTATGGTACTACGCTTGTGCCCATCTGGAGGCATTCTTGTCACTGCTGGTAATCAGAAAAAAATTAGTGGGTATCTGTAGATAAAACAAGCACAGAAATTCACCATTTTCACTGTTTTCTGTTAACTGCTCTGGTGTCGGCTGTTTGTCCTTCACATTTAAAGTAGCCATTTGCACACACTGAAGTTCAACATGTATTGAACACACATTGGACAGATATTGTGTTACATTGTGAAGTAAATCAGATTTGGGCTGCTTTCACCTGCAGTCAGACTGTAACCTTTAACATCTGAATTTTGATGATGTCACCGTGCACTAGTGAGTGGAGAAAAATAACATTGACCAATAATATCATGTTTCACTTCCCTCTCCCATCAGTCATCCAGTAAAAATGCTTCACTAGCTTAGAGACCCTCCTTCATAACGGGTTTCTCTGCATTCTATAATTACACAACCTATATATTAGTTGATTCTTGGTGATAATCCTTTAGAATATAATTGAATTGAATTGATATAATTAAGACTAGAAGTTAAGGGGTATTATTAAACCATGGGCAAAACTTATTCTCATCATAGTTAAGTCAGTTATTATTTATTTATTTATTTATTTAATTTTTTTTTATATATATGGCATGCAAAATGCTAATAGTTGTCATAGTTTTTGTGCCTCACTGAAGCTAATACATATTCTCACAGTCAGCAGTGAGTCCAGAATATGGTCCATGTAGATATTATTCAATGTTTCAGAATGAGAAAGGCTGTTCTAATTGCTTTATGTGTGTGTGTGTGTGTGTGTGTGTGTGTGTGTGTGTGTGTGTGTGTAAAAGGGAAAGCTAGGGCCATTCCTGATTGTAGCAGGTCAAACCCTGGAAAGTTTTGTCAAATCTCTGGATGAAGAGGAAAAGCCCCAACAGAACTACAATTCCCATGAGCACCAGTTTGTGCTAGCACTTGCAGGTGTCATTACCAGTAAGGGTTAAGACTTACTTATTTAATTTAAACTACTTACTGTTCAGTGTTTCCCACTGGTCTGAAATAATTATGAGGAGGGTCGTGGGGTAACTGGGATAAGAGGAGGTTGGTTTTCTAAATCGTATGGAAATTAATGAAGAGAAATAAGTTGTGCATCATTTTGTACAGTTGTACGTAAAAACGTTTGAGCCAAAATACATATTTTGTGTTTGTTTTTGTTTAAGAAGTGATAAACACAACCTCTGCATGTAAGTGTTAATGCACAGTTACTTTTTATTTGATTACGTAAAAAGTTTGAATTTACTTGTTGTTTTAAAGTCTCTGGCCTTAATTGACTCAGTATGTTTAGGCAGGTCAGTGATCAGGAACTGTCAGCTGATACTAAAGGTAGAAAAAAGGATCACTATTCGATGTGTTAGTCAACTGCTAAGAATTTTACTTTTTAAGTCAGTAAATTATAGAGTACTTTTAAGTTGCCACTTGCAGAAAAAGAAAAAATGGTATGCTGCAGAGACTGTGTTTACTCTAATTGCTTTAGGGTATACAGCAGGGGTATTTAACTTAGTTCAGTCAGGTCCAGTTAGAGGAGATTTCCTCAGGTCGAGGTCCATGTGTTATGATCCAGTGGTGTATCCTGTTTACTGAACTAGTCTAGTATCAGCATCTTATACCATCAGCTACTGAAACACCAACACTTCACACATACTGTTCAGTATATTTACTGTTTAAATGCTGAACGGAATTAATTATTTATAAACTTCTAATAAATGTTTTTCCTCATTTTAATTAAAAACAAGGTCTACATTAATATAACAGAACACTTTTAAAGAAAAGGGCAACTTAAAGTCTTTATTTATAGAGAAAGTAAAAAACATTTTAGAGCAGGCCATCTGAATGAGCTTTTCTCTGACTCACTTTATTCTCTGACTCACTTTATTCTCTGACTCACTTTATTCTCTGACTCACTTTATTCTCTGACTCGCTTTATTTTCTCACTCACTTTATTCTCTGACTGGCTTTATTCTCTGACTCACTTTATTCTCTGACTCACTTTATTCTCTGACTCACTTTATTCTCTGACTCGCTTTATTTTCTCACTCACTTTATTCTCTGACTCACTTTATTCTCTGACTCACTTTATTCTCTGACTCGCTTTATTCTCTGACTCGCTTTATTCTCTGACTCACTTTATTCTCTGACTCGCTTTATTCTCTGACTCACCTTATTCTCTGACTCGCTTTATTCTCTGACTCACTTTATTCTCTGACTCGCTTTATTCTCTGACTCGCTTTATTCTCTGACTCACTTTATTCTCTGACTCGCTTTATTTTCTCACTCACTTTATTCTCTGACTCACTTTATTCTCTGACTCACTTTATTCTCTGACTCGCTTTATTCTCTTACTCACTTTATTCTCTGACTCGCTTTATTTTCTCACTCACTTTATTCTCTGACTCACTTTATTCTCTGACTCACTTTATTTTCTCACTCACTTTATTCTCGGACTTGCTTTATTCTCTGACTCACTTTATTCTCTGACTCACTTTATTCTCTGACTCGCTTTATTCTCTGACTCACTTTATTCTCTGACTCGCTTTATTTTCTCTGACTCACTTTATTCTCTGACTTGCTTTATTCTCTGACTCACTTTATTCTCTGACTCACTTTATTCTCTGACTCGCTTTATTCTCTGACTCGCTTTATTTTCTCACTCACTTTATTCTCTGACTCACTTTATTTTCTCACTCACTTTATTCTCGGACTTGCTTTATTCTCGGACTTGCTTTATTCTCTGACTCACTTTATTCTCTGACTCACTTTATTCTCTGACTCGCTTTATTCTCTGACTCACTTTATTCTCTGACTCACTTTATTCTCTGACTCGCTTTATTTTCTCACTCACTTTATTCTCGGACTTGCTTTATTCTCTGACTCGCTTTATTCTCTGACTCACTTTATTCTCTGACTCGCTTTATTTTCTCTGAGTCACTTTATTCTCGGACTTGCTTTATTCTCTGTCTTGCTTTATTCTCTGACTTGCTTTATTCTCTGACTCGCTTTATTCTCTGACTCACTTTATTCTCTGACTCACTTTATTTTCTCACTCACTTTATTCTCTGACTCACTTTATTCTCTGACTCGCTTTATTCTCTGACTCGCTTTATTTTCTCTGACTCACTTTATTCTCTGACTTGCTTTATTCTCTAACTTGCCTTATTCTCTGACTCGCTTTATTCTCTGACTTGCTTTATTCTCTGACTCACTTTATTCTCTGACTCACTTTATTTTCTCACTCACTTTATTCTCTGACTCACTTTATTCTCTGACTCGCTTTATTCTCTGACTCGCTTTATTTTCTCTGACTCACTTTATTCTCTGACTTGCTTTATTCTCTAACTTGCTTTATTCTCTGACTCGCTTTATTCTCTGACTCACTTTATTCTCTGACTCGCTTTATTCTCTGACTCACTTTATTCTCTGACTCGCTTTATTTTCTCACTCACTTTATTCTCTGACTCGCTTTATTTTCTCACTCACTTTATTCTCTGACTCACTTTATTTTCTCACTCACTTTATTCTCGGACTTGCTTTATTCTCTGACTCACTTTATTCTCTGACTCACTTTATTCTCTGACTCGCTTTATTCTCTGACTCGCTTTATTTTCTCACTCACTTTATTCTCGGACTTGCTTTATTCTCTGACTCGCTTTATTCTCTGACTCACTTTATTCTCTGACTCGCTTTATTTTCTCTGACTCACTTTATTCTCTGACTCACTTTATTCTCTGACTCACTTTATTCTCTGACTGGCTTTATTCTCTGACTCACTTTATTCTCTGACTCACTTTATTCTCTGACTCACTTTATTCTCTGACTCGCTTTATTCTCTGACTCGCTTTATTTTCTCACTCACTTTATTCTCTGACTCACTTTATTCTCTGACTCACTTTATTTTCTCACTCACTTTATTCTCTGACTTGCTTTATTCTCTGACTCACTTTATTCTCTGACTCACTTTATTCTCTGACTCGCTTTATTCTCTGACTCACTTTATTCTCTGACTCGCTTTATTTTCTCTGACTCACTTTATTCTCTGACTTGCTTTATTCTCTGACTCACTTTATTCTCTGACTCACTTTATTCTCTGACTCGCTTTATTCTCTGACTCGCTTTATTCTCTGACTCGCTTTATTTTCTCACTCACTTTATTCTCTGACTCACTTTATTTTCTCACTCACTTTATTCTCGGACTTGCTTTATTCTTGGACTTGCTTTATTCTCTGACCCACTTTATTCTCTGACTCACTTTATTCTCTGACTCGCTTTATTCTCTGACTCACTTTATTCTCTGACTCGCTTTATTTTCTCACTCACTTTATTCTCGGACTTGCTTTATTCTCTGACTCGCTTTATTCTCTGACTCACTTTATTCTCTGACTCGCTTTATTTTCTCTGAGTCACTTTATTCTCTGACTTGCTTTATTCTCTGTCTTGCTTTATTCTCTGACTCACTTTATTCTCTGACTCACTATATTCTCTGACTTGCTTTATTCTCTGTCTTGCTTTATTCTCTGACTCGCTTTATTCTCTGACTCACTTTATTCTCTGACTCACTTTATTTTCTCACTCACTTTATTCTCTGACTCACTTTATTCTCTGACTCGCTTTATTCTCTGACTCGCTTTATTTTCTCTGACTCACTTTATTCTCTGACTTGCTTTATTCTCTAACTCGCTTTATTCTCTGACTCACTTTATTCTCTGACTCGCTTTATTCTCTGACTCACTTTATTCTCTGACTCGCTTTATTTTCTCACTCACTTTATTCTCTGACTCACTTTATTTTCTCACTCACTTTATTCTCGGACTTGCTTTATTCTCTGACTCACTTTATTCTCTGACTCACTTTATTCTCTGACTCGCTTTATTCTCTGACTCACTTTATTCTCTGACTCACTTTATTCTCTGACTCGCTTTATTTTCTCACTCACTTTATTCTCGGACTTGCTTTATTCTCTGACTCGCTTTATTCTCTGACTCACTTTATTCTCTGACTCGCTTTATTTTCTCTGACTCACTTTATTCTCTGACTTGCTTTATTCTCTGTATTGCTTTATTCTCTGACTCGCTTTATTTTCTGACTCACTTTATTCTCTGACTCACTTTATTTTCTCACTCACTTTATTCTCTGACTCACTTTATTCTCTGACTTGCTTTATTCTCTGACTCGCTTTATTCTCTGACTCACTTTATTCTCTGACTCGCTTTATTTTCTCACTCACTTTATTCTCTGACTCACTTTATTTTCTCACTCACTTTATTCTCTGACTCACTTTATTCTCTGACTCACTTTATTCTCTGACTCACTTTATTCTCTGACTCGCTTTATTTTCTCTGACTCACTTTATTCTCTGACTTGCTTTATTCTCTGACTCACTTTATTCTCTGACTCACTTTATTCTCTGACTCGCTTTATTCTCTGACTCGCTTTATTTTCTCACTCACTTTATTCTCTGACTCACTTTATTTTCTCACTCACTTTATTCTCGGACTTGCTTTATTCTCTGACTCACTTTATTCTCTGACTCACTTTATTCTCTGACTCGCTTTATTCTCTGACTCACTTTATTCTCTGACTCACTTTATTCTCTGACTCGCTTTATTTTCTCACTCACTTTATTCTCGGACTTGCTTTATTCTCTGACTCGCTTTATTCTCTGACTCACTTTATTCTCTGACTCGCTTTATTTTCTCGGAGTCACTTTATTCTCTGACTTGCTTTATTCTCTGTCTTGCTTTATTCTCTGACTCGCTTTATTCTCTGACTCACTATATTCTCTGACTTGCTTTATTCTCTGTCTTGCTTTATTCTCTGACTCGCTTTATTCTCTGACTCACTTTATTCTCTGACTCACTTTATTTTCTCACTCACTTTATTCTCTGACTCACTTTATTCTCTGACTCGCTTTATTCTCTGACTCACTTTATTTTCTCTGACTCACTTTATTCTCTGACTTGCTTTATTCTCTAACTTGCTTTATTCTCTGACTCGCTTTATTCTCTGACTCACTTTTTTCTCTGACTCGCTTTATTCTCTGACTCACTTTATTCTCTGACTCGCTTTATTTTCTCACTCACTTTATTCTCTGACTCACTTTATTTTCTCACTCACTTTATTCTCGGACTTGCTTTATTCTCTCACTCACTTTATTCTCTGACTCACTTTATTCTCTGACTCGCTTTATTCTCTGACTCACTTTATTCTCTGACTCACTTTATTCTCTGACTCGCTTTATTTTCTCACTCACTTTATTCTCGGACTTGCTTTATTCTCTGACTCGCTTTATTCTCTGACTCACTTTATTCTCTGACTCGCTTTATTTTCTCTGACTCACTTTATTCTCTGACTTGCTTTATTCTCTGTATTGCTTTATTCTCTGACTCGCTTTATTTTCTGACTCACTTTATTCTCTGACTCACTTTATTTTCTCACTCACTTTATTCTCTGACTCACTTTATTCTCTGACTTGCTTTATTCTCTGTCTTGCTTTATTCTCTGACTCGCTTTATTCTCTGACTCACTTTATTCTCTGACTCACTTTATTTTCTCACTCACTTTATTCTCTGACTCACTTTATTCTCTGACTCGCTTTATTCTCTGACTCACTTTATTCTCTGACTCGCTTTATTCTCTGACTCACTTTATTCTCTGACTCACTTTATTTTCTCACTCACTTTATTCTCTGACTCACTTTATTCTCTGACTTGCTTTATTCTCTGTCTTGCTTTATTCTCTGACTCGCTTTATTCTCTGACTCACTTTATTCTCTGACTCACTTTATTTTCTCACTCACTTTATTCTCTGACTCACTTTATTCTCTGACTCGCTTTATTCTCTGACTCACTTTATTCTCTGACTCACTTTATTTTCTCACTCACTTTATTATGCTGCTCCTCACTTTGTAACTCACCTGTGTGTGACCTTTGGTGATCTTACAATACACGTGATTGGTCTGTGAGTTTACTGCGCTGTAAAGCCCGTATACAGTAAAAACTAGAAAAGCTCCGCCGCTTAAAATAAACACTGTCAGAATTAAATCCTTCTCGAAAGTTTATCAGTTTGGGTCCACACTGGACAACGTCTGGGTCTGGACCTGGTCCACGGTCCGCCTTTCAGTGACCTTTGGTATAGACTGTGTGGGAAACACTACCTATAACTTCATGCTAACTCATTCAGACCCACTCCTTCAGGTCTTTTAACAGTAACATGTTGACGTATCGCCAGTCAAACACTCCAATAGGTGGCAGTGTTAGATATCAGTGAATATGATGGCTAATAATGGATTATCCAAAACTACAGGGCAGTTCGTGAGGCAGCGGGACAAGATCTTTTTTGTTTGTTATTTTTATTTTCTACAAATCTACGCAGCAGTTTAATGATAGAAAGTAATAAACACACTGACCTGCAAAAGCTTGCTGGAGTCTAAAAATGAAGTTAAAAACATTTTTTACGTATTATATTACTTACCTGAACAATCGAGAAGCTGTGATGCTGTAAAAACAGTGTGAATTTATCATGTCCTGCTGTGAAAAGTGGGTCTGATAGGGTTAAACTGCTGTACTGAAGTACATAAGGCATTTTTAGAAGCACTCAAGACTCCACACTATCATTATTTTCCAGATTTAGCAGCTGTGACGAGTGGGAGGGACTTCATCTCCAGCTCCGCCCACATCTTGTTGGACACTCTGATGCAGCTGCTTGGGCTTATCAAGCCAGGAGTGTTTCCAAAACTCAAAGTGTGGGTAGAAATTCACAAAGACACATGTACACACACTCATGCACACAAACGCACACACACATTTTCACTCAGTTCTACACAAAACTTCAATGTGCAGTTCATTGGGCACCCCAAACCCCAAACCACCTCAAATTACAGATGATTTTCTATATAAAAACAAATGAACATACACAGCTGTGCAGTGTTCTGAAAAGTATTTTTTACCAGTAAGAACACCAGATATCAGTAAAGCAGGTAAATAAAAATAATAACAATAAAAAAAAACAATAAAATAAACAGAAATACAATACAAAGTAGCATGAATATCTTATTTTTAATGAGATACATAATATCTTGTAAAAAAGTTTAGTTTAGTTACAGATTTCTCCTGGACGCCCCAGACATTGTATGAATTTATTCAGTTCCTTCAGCAGCAATCTTCATTTAACTTGTTGTACTGAGCAGTCAAAGCAGGTTTTAGGTGATACACTGCAAGGAGAAGCTTGGAAAGGGTTAAATAAACACACTGACGTGTAAAATCACTGCTTACTGTATTAATGCTATTTAAATATTTAAAAATAATATAAATTTTATATTATTATTTATATTACTTTTTAAAGAAGCTTTTTAAATAAAACGCCCCCAAGTGCCTAAAACTTCGCTGTCCAATGAAAAACATATATCTCTATTTTTGTAGATTTTTAATTTTCTACATCATTTAAAAACTCCAAACTTGTCGTTTACGTTGTGTGTAAATTTCATGATGAATGAACTAATAGAAGTGCTCCAAAATAGCTTGGAACAAATTCTGGTTCCATTGACTTACGTTGAAAGTAATGTATGTTTTTGTCTCTCCTGTAAAGTTACAATATATAACCTATATATATATATATATATATATATATATATATATATATATATATATATATATATATATATATATATAACCTATATATATATGCTTATTTAGCCTACAGAAGATTTTCACCCATTTAAACTTGATTTATAAGTGATGTGTCAGCCTGGACTATTAGGCATAATAGAAAGAAAACAATTAGAACAGAGCTCGTTTACATATATCTGTTTTAAAGGAACTGGAGCAGTCTGTACAAGAGGGGTTGGAATAGAGTCATGCACAAGTCAATGAAATATTATTTTATTATTTTTGGTATATACAAATGCCATAAGTGAATGCCCGGAGAAATACAATATAAGAAAAAAGAGGAGTGAGTCCTTAAAGTAAAACTACTTAATGTGTAAAGTTTAGTAAATAGAATTAAGTTATTTTAAAGAAGCCAAATTATGTTTTTTTTAATTCCCCCCCTTCTTTAGAGTGTTGTAGCGTTTTGTGCATGTAAACAAGTATAAAGGCCAAAGTACGTGCCAGAGGGAGAAACTCTCTCCCACAGAAACCACTGTTCCCAGCCCTGTCTCAAGATCAGCTTGTACCACGTATTGTTTGGCTTAATGGGTAGAACACAGGAGCTCTATCAGACAGAGTTTCAGACAGAGTTTGAATACAGATGTACAGTATGAATAATCTATTGTGTTGTTATAACCCTGATGCTTCCAGTAGACCCTAAATAAGACTGTGAACACGAGAAATGAGCATAACAACTCCTCTTTAAGTACAAATAGTGTCGGGGCTTTCAGTGCATGTGCTGTAATGACTTGTCTGTATGTCTCCCTGACAGTTTTTCTTTGTGTCCGCAGGTTGATGCTGATGGCTTTATATAACGTCAGCATCAGCGTGAAGGGGCTAACGTACATCAGCGGGAGTCCAGCACTCCTCCCACTTATCTGCACCCTGCTTAAAGGTGTGTGTGGGTCTGCATGTGTGCATGAGTGTGTGAGTAAGTGATTGCAGCTGAGGCAGGCCTCCAGAGGCTTTGGAGTTTATCTGATCTCAGCTTTGACGTCACGGCTGCTACACTCACGTGCGGAGGAGGGCAGGATTAAGAAAAGCCCCCACGCTGCTCTCTCTCTGTCCTTTTGCACGTTTCCCTTTCTCCCTCCTGCTAAAGCTTGTAACTGTGCATGCTGGTCCGGTGCACATTCACCTCCTAATATGTACATTTCAGTCCCCCCTCCAATCCCGCATACGAGTACCTCATCAGTCACCATCGGAGTCAGAGACCACCCTCCATTTAGTTTCAGACAAAATAGCCGTTAAGCCTCAACGCAAAAAAAGCTGAAAACATATTTAACAGGAAATTACACAGAATCCTCAACAGCACGTCCCATTCGTCAGTGGGCATTACGTCCACACGCTGAAATTCACAGGGATGTTTTTCCACTGCAAAAGCTGAAAAGCTGGTTAGCTTCTTCTACAATCCAAGTAACACAGTCATTCATGTTGAGTTCTGGATTCTGAGATGATCAGTTCTAAACCAGCATAACTGCGAATGTTCTCGTTGGTTATACTACAGGAACCCTTTCCTGCTCATTGTCTATTATAGTATACACCATATATACAGTCTATAAATGTAAATATTACTGCTTTTTATTGTGTATTTGCACCGCCGAAGTGGTCCACACTGTTTACACTGGTCATCTGCACTACTACTGCACTACTGTCATCACTCTCACATACACACCGTGAGACTTTTTCTATTCCTATATACTATATTCTATTTATTTTATATTCTTTATTGTTTGTTGTAACTGTCCTGTTTTGTCTTACCTTGTGCACTTGTGGAGTAGCTAGTCTGTCTGTCTGTCTGTCTGTCTGTCTGTCTTGTCTGTCTGTCTGTCTGTCTGTCTTGTCTGTCTGTCTGTCAGTCTTGTCTGTCTGTCTGTCTTGTCTGTCTGTCTGTCTTGTCTGTCAGTCTGTCTTGTCTGTCTGTCTGTCTTGTCTGTCTGTCTGTCAGTCTGTCTGTCTTTTAATTAATAGGGGAATTGCTTTGCCATGGTTCTGCAAAGTAGTTATACTATCTCATTAGAGACACTGGGTCATCATTTTGATATGCGTTTTGTTTTTTAAATATTATGGTTATTTTGGGATGTTTCTCTAAATAATTAGAATGTTTCTTAATTACTGACGTAGTGTCTCTAAATAATGGTATAATGACTTTGTAGAACAATGACGTAGCAGTTCACTAATTAACGAATACATTATAATTAAGTGTTTTATTTTTAGTGGGGAATATCAGCTTTCATACTTCACTTGGCCTGTCGGCAGCTACACTTTCAGACTCACTTTCTTAGTTCTGAAGCTGAAGTGGAGCTTGATTCGTCTTCTTTCTCAAAGATGAAAACTTTGAGTACTGTTTAGTTGACGGGGGCAGTTTTTGGTGATCTGCATGGTTTTTGTAGGTCCTGTTTCCTTTTCACCTATTTTCAATTGACTTTGCTGTTATTTATGCATGAGAACTTTCTCCACAACAATATCTAGTGAAAGAGGTTCTGTACATTTGAGTGAAGTAAATGCAGTGTGTTAATCAGTCTCCCTCCCTTTTTCTTAGACAGAGATGCAGAGGTGTGTCTGCAGGCTCTGCGGCTGCTCCAGTCTCTGCTGGCGGAAGGCGAGGTTGTGGCCCAGCTCACCCCGGACCTGCTGCGCTCCCTGCCACTAGGACTCATCCGTCAGCTGACCTCCAGCCGCCACGCGACCCTCAGACAAACGGCCCAGGAGGCCTTGGAGGACCTAGAGAGGCTTGCCAACACCCAGAACCCAGCCACTGAGAAAGAGCAGTGAGGCCTCTGACATCTACCGACCATTACATCATTAAGTAGTCCCTTGCAATTACATTAGCCAGTGTAGTGCACGTTTCTGATTCTACGTTCAGGCAGGTTCTTCAGTGGGGGTTTCTTCAATACATCTCCACAGTTTTTCAGTAGTCAGGGTAATCAGTTAAGAGGGGTCAGAGGTCACAGGGTCAATTGAAAAATGGCCTCTTGACCTCCAGGGTGGTCCAGGGGGTATTGAAAGTAGCCAATGTTGCCTTTCGTTTAGGAGTCCCTTGCTTTTGGGATAGTGTTAGAGGTAATGTTTCAGCAGTTTGAAGGTTATTGGCTGTTCTGGGACACCAAAGAAATTAGGTTGTTTGACCTAAACTCCGTCTGCTGTGGCTGTAGCAGACATTTACCATGGATGGCAATTTTGATGTATGTAGAAACTTGAAACACGTTTATAATAAAGGCGAATGGGTGCATGCTGAAGCACTGTAATATATATAATTTCTCCAGATGTTTTCAAGGGTGTTTCTTTGTCAGGTTGTTTTTAACCCTCCTTTTACATTATGGGTCAATTTGACCCGTTTCCACTTTGAGTTGTCTGGAATACTGGTTACCCTCTAAGACCAAAATGTTCATTAAATAGTTGTTAAAATGGTGTACATACCATATATTCTTAGATTTGCTCTGTCTCAATCTCCTGAGAATTTATAATAATATTTTTCCTGTTTTAATTTGACCCATGGCTTGTTTTTGAGTGTATTTGTACTCTGTGGGTCCATTTGACCTGTAACATTATGAATTCAATTTTCTTTTTATATTATAAGAGGGTTACATATTTATTGTTTATTGGCCGTACACCACAAAGTTGAGAACGGTGGCCTGTTTTGGCTTAATGTGATCGTACCAATAACGTTCCTGTTAATATTACTGCTAAAATTCTTTAACTGTTTCAGCAGTAAAACGATATTTTAGATTCTCCAAAGATCGTTCTGTCAACCCACCAAACCTAACCCAAGTGTGACAAAAGAGAAAGGACCCCTGAGCTGTGCGCAGAACAGAACACCACCGTATTCACTTAAAAGAAGCAGTTCCATGAAACAAAGCGTGACATTAGAGTCAATCAAATTAAAGGCATGCTTCCTGGATGAAGGTCAAGAGAGATCAATGATCTGTGAGAGAGATTGATGACTTCCATTGATCACCTCCGTGGGCGGCAAAACGTGGCCAGTCGCTGTGATTACAGATCCATATTGTGGTAACCTCCTAAATACATTATAAACCTGCAACACTTAGTAGCCATTCGCTTGGCTTCATCTCTAGATTTCGAGTAGCATTAAAGTGGGCGGTGAGAGATTGCTATATTTAGCCGTTCCACTACATAATCCTTACTAGACTGCGGGGGGCTATATTTGGTTTTATCTGCAGCGAGAAACCACATAATATGCTATGTATAGTATAAACTGTGGGTGAGTTCGTGAAAGCGATTAGTCAGGCTGGGAGATTGCGGGTTACGTATGAGTAGAGTATGTGACAGAATAACAAGTACCCCTTTTCTCAAGTCTCTCAGGAAAACCGCATTAAATGTTCAATTAAAAGAAAGTGAAAAGAGAATTCTTGAAAAAGAAACATTACAGAAGAAGAAAATAACCTCCCTAAATGAATGCATGCTATTTGTTACCATTGTTGTAGCTCTTTTCATCGATATTGTTCCCACAGTGTAAACATATCCACAAGGCTAGTTCATGGAGGAATCAGAAAGAAAGAAGTTGTAGACTCAGTCTATCCAGACAGGTAATATCTATTTTAGTGATACCTGGAGGGATATTGTTTCTACAAGCCAGGCTCAGGTGTAGCCCATGTGTAGGTGTGGACTGTTCATAGTACTGTTTCAAATAACAACATGGCATTATACGCTCAGTGTGACCAGCTGCAGGTAGACGCTCCTATAAGCACACGTGACCTTTGCCTCCTGTGAGGAGCTTTAGATATACAGCCAGGAGCGCTTATAAAGCTTTAGAATGACTTAATGCACACCATCGATTAAACCTCTGTTAGAGCTCTGGAGGTATTCATGTGTGTTCAGTGCCTCAGTTGTGTGTAAATGAATGTGAGGAAGGGTTTTAGTGCTAATAATAATATGTGAAACATTTCAATTCAATATTGTTAGCTTTATTATAATTACCGCAATTAGTGTTATTTATATAAAAGGAATGTTAGGAAGTCTTCTTTACCTTTTTCTTTTAGAGACAATAACTGAACTGTTATGTATTTAAAATATTAAACAGCTTTCTGGAGTAAGGAGGAGCAGCAGTGTAGGTTTGTGTCCAGCTAGACACTAATAAGAGTTAGGATTGGCCTATATAACAGTATTTTATTATTATTTTAAATGATTATATCATTATTTATAATGATTATTATAAATTATGTCACAGTATGCGTTCCTGGGCAGTACTGTGGATATTGTTAGTGCTCAAAGAACAGCCATAACATTAAAACCACCTACTTATATCCACACTTACCATATAGGAGCAGTTTGTAGTTCTACACTTACAGACTATAGCCCATCTGATGTGCTGCATACATGTTTATCCCCATTAACCCTGTTCTTTAATGGTCAGGACCCCCACAGAACCACCCCAGAGCAGGTATTATTAGGGAGGTAGATCATTATCAGCACTGCAGTGATACTGACATGATGGTGGTGTGTTAGTGTGTGTTGTGCTGGTGTGAGTGGATCAGACACAGCGGTGCTGCTGGAGTGTTTAAACACCTCAGTGTCACTGCTGGACGGAGTATAGTCCTCCAACCAGCAGCATCCAGACAACTGAGTATTATAGGTCCTAATGAAGGACAAGAGGGACACAAGCTGTGCAGCAACAGATGAGTTACTAGGCGGACCACGGTCCGGACCCAAAAACTAGTAAGAGCAATTTAATTAATCTTTTTTTTTATTTTAAGCGTTAAAATAATTTTAAGAGGCAGAGCTTTTCTTTTCTTTATGGTATACGGGCTTTGCAGACCAATCGCCTGCGTTGTAAGATCACCAAAGGCTCCTTAGCCAATCAGATGCATATACGATGCATACACACAGGTGAGGTACGAAGCGAGAAGCAGCAGTCAGAAAGTAAAGCAGGTCGGAGAAAGAATAACGTGCTCTAAAAAAGGAAAACTGACGGGAAACCTGACTGTTTAAGCAGGAATGGAGAGACTTATGTTTGTTCTTCCCACAGGCGGCTCCAAACCAACAGGTCAAGCTGTGAAACTGAGTTAACGAGAAGACGCTGTTTTTATAAATAAACGCTTTAAGATGCCCTTTTTTTCTAAAGCGTTCTGTTTTTTTAATGTAGCTCTTGTATTTTCTTCAAAAGACCTTTATTAGAGTTTTATAAATAATTAATTCAGTTCAGCATTTAAACAGTAAATATACTGAAATATACTGAACGGTATGTGTGATGTGTTGGTGTTTCAGTAGCTGATGGTATAAGATGCTGATACTTCAGTAAACAGGATACACCACTGAATCATGACACACGTTAGAAATGATGAGGGTCCGGACATTGGCCTGAGGAAATTTCCCCTAACCGGACCTTACTGAACTCTAATCAAATACCACTGCTCTACACCGTGGACCCGCAGGTGTATGGCTAAAAGGGTGGACAGTGAGTGGACACTGTTTCAAACTCCAGCACCACTGAACCACTCGTACCAGCACAACACACACTAACACTCCACGTCGGTGTCACTGTAGTGCTGAGAATGACCAACCACTCAAATAATATCTGCTCTGTGGTGGTGCTGTGGGGGTCCTGATGATTGAAGGACAGGGTGAAAGGGGGTTAACAAAGTATAGAGATGGACTACCGTCTGTAGGTATAGCACTCCAGAGTACACCTGTTTAGTAAATGGAGCTGATCAAATAGACAGCGTGTGTCGCTGTAGCAGGCAAAGGCAGGAGAGGTGGATACAGATGCAGGTTTTTATTATCAGAGATACTCAAACAACAAACAGAAATCCATAAACAACATCAACTCTAACACGCTACAACTACATGTAGACACACACAGACACAATGCTGAACAAGGACAGGAGCAAACAGAGGGTATAAGAAGACAAAGGGAACACAGAACACCTGGGACAGGGCGGAGACACTAACTCAGAGCAGGTGGGGGGAGGAGACAAGAGGAGCACATGACGTCAACAGAAGTACATGTGAATGACCGGGACAGAGTGTAGATATCAGGAGCTGGTTTAATGTTATAGCTGATCTGTGTATATGATGCAGTACAGAGACTGGCCTGTTTAAATAGATTTAATAATTTATTATCTTATATGAGACACTACACATTGTAGATAGATAGATAGATAGATAGACAGACAGACAGACAGACAGACAGACAGACAGATAGATAGATAGACAGACAGACAGACAGACAGACAGACAGACAGATAGATAGATAGATAGACAAATAGATAGGTAGATAGATAGATAGATAGATAGATAGATAGATAGATAGATAGATAGATAGATAAATAGATAGATAGACAGACAGACAGACAGACAGACAGACAGACAGACAGATAGATAGATAGACAGACAGACAGACAGACAGACAGACAGACAGACAGATAGATAGATAGATAGACAAATAGATAGATAGATAGATAGATAGATAGATAGATAGATAGATAGACAGACAGACAGACAGACAGATACTGTATTGGTCCCAGAGGGAAATGCAGGATCTATTTTGTGTTCCAACGTGTTATATATCAGAAACTCAGTATATTACATTGCATATTGTGTGTCGTGAACATGCCTACAAGTATTGCGATATAATTTGTTTGCCTTATTGCCCCCACAATCATCCTCTGAATCCAGATGAGCCCCTTACTGTATCCCCTAATGGCTGCTCTAAATCCCACAGGTAAAACCCACATGGCCATGTTGGCTGGGTCAGTGCTGCACCATGTGGCCCTGCCTTACCTGGTCAGGTCATTCAGGGATTTTATGTGGGGGTTGGTGTTCATACAGAAGTCTCTGTACCAGCTCACGCCTGAACACAACCTAAATGAATGCAGAGCTCTTGCAGTGTTTCATTTTGTATCCAGCTGGATTTGTATAAACACTGTAGGTGTTCCTGCAGCACTGGTGCTCCAGCACGCTGATTTCGAAGGCATGGTGAGAAGAGCTGACTCTGAGGTGTTGCTGCTGCAGACGCAATGAGTGATGACACACAGCCAAGAAGCTCTGAGGGTGAAGCACTGAGAAAGCATCACAGCACATCAGCTTTTAGCTGACAGAGGTGGTTTGTGGGCGTTCTTGCATGATTCAGTCTTAATAATATCCCTGTAATAACCCGTTATGCCACCCACACCCTCTTTTTCTTTGTAAATAATTGATTCTTAGGTTAGGCTAAAAATATGCACACACCTTCCACTGTATTGGAAACACCAGCCGTATGGCTCCGCCTTAACGATGTACAGTACAAGATGTAGAGGACGTATAAGGTAGGTCCTCATCAATTAGTCAGTAAGTGAAAGTATAAGGTGGGTGTTTCCAATAAAGTGGCCAGTGAGTGAAAGTATAAGGTAGGTGTTTCAAAAAAAAAAGTGGCCAGTGAGTGTAATTATAAGGGAGGGGTCAGTACAAAGTAGGGGTTTCCAGCAAAGTGTCCATTGAGTGAAAGTACACAGGAGGGGTTTCCAATGAAGTGGCCAGGGGATTTCATTAAAGTGGCTATTGAGTGAATGTCCAAGGTAGGGGTTTCCTATAAAGTGGCCAGGGTTTCCAATAAAGTGGCCTGTGAGCGGAAGTACAAGGTAAGGGTTTTTAATAAAGTGGTGGCCATGGGCTTAAATTAAAGTGAATATTGAGTGAATGTCCATGGTAGGGGTTTCCAATAAAGTGGCCAGTGAGTGGAAGTACAAGGTAGGGGTTTCCAATAAAGTTGCCAGTACAAGGTATGTGTTTCCAATAAAGTGGCCTGTGAGCGGAAGTACAAGGTAAGGGTTTCCAATAAAGTGGCCGGGGGTTTTCATTAAAGTGACTATTGAGTAAATGTCCAAGATAGGGGTTTCCAATAAAGTGGCCAGTGAGTGAAAGTACAAGGCATGTGTTTCCAATAAAGTGGCCTGTGAGTGGAAGTACAAGGTAGGGGTTTCCAATAAAGTGGCCAGTAAGTGGAAGTACATAGTAGGTAACTGCTGAAGATAGTGAGTGTTTATGGCATATCAGTCACAGCAGTGACTTGTTCTCTATTTACCTTCAAGCTACCTCACCAGAAGAAGCTCTTACCGCTCCTGGAACCATAAGACCTCAGTCTAGCTCTAACCTAAACATTTTATTACATGCCGTGACAGAAAAAGACATACTTTCTTGTTTTACTTTCTTTTGTTTTTGGAAAGACCACAGACCCACGTGGCCGCGCTTATCTGGATCACGTGGTCGCTGCGTTGCTCGGCAACATGACCTTCGCGCCAGCGGCCGAGCCCGCGGCCCGCGCGCGCCCGCCGGGCTGGGTGCTCAGACGTCAGAGTGACGCTGGTGAAGAGTGTGTAAGGTTTCACACACAAACACACACCGACACACACACATACTCGCACACCGTGCAGCTGCAGTTTGAGACAGTTGAGCGGAGGAGAGACGAGCCTCTGTGTGAGGGACCGGAGCTCAGAGCTGGACTTAAACTCCCAGCCGAGCTTCTGTTAACAACATTAAACAACAAACATGAGCGGAACCGGAGGCTTTACTCTCAGGACTGACCGCTGACCAGTTTCACCTCGTTTCGTGGGGATGTTTTGGTGTAAAGCTTGAACAGGTGAGCTCCACATTCAGACACTTTGTGTGCGAAAAGTAAACTACGAGTTAGCTGTTTGTTCGCCAGCTTATTGCTCGAATTGTTCCGTTCCACCTTAAATACTGCAGCAGTTAACGTTACAGTCCTCAGACACCAGAATGTAACTGCTGCACCATTTAAGGTGGAACTAATAATTAAAACAAGAAGCTCACTTTGGCTTATTTCACATTTACATCACATACACTATTCACAGTAATGTGTGAAGAGAGTTACTGTTAACGGTTATTTACTGTTTGAAGGCTGCGTCTCAAATCACACGCTGCATGAGTTCACCGCCGTTAGCTAACAGTGCAGTTTACATTATCACACCATGTACAGGACGGTATGTGGTTTGAGACGCAGCTATAATACGTCTCGCTGTACAAACTTGAAGAGCAAGGCTGAATCTCACATGGCTCCTATACAGTGCACTGCATAGGTCACGAAAGGGCTGCTACACCCAAATAGCGCTTTGCATGACATGCGTATTACATGCCACCTGATTGTAATAGCCGCGCTTTTCCATGAATGTAGTGCACTACATAGGGAGTATGGAGCCATTTGAGTCTAAATAGTGCACCAACTTTTAGTAACGTTACATGCACGTATAGGATTGGATTCTTATTTTGGTTTGTTTTCATTCAGATGGTCTCAAAATACAAGGGATAAATAAATAATAATTAATAGCTAGGAACACACGTCTTAGGAAGTTTATTGAAAACTATATTGATGTTTCTGTAATTTAATATGTATTTTTTTTCCATATTATAGTTTCTATATACTGTGTTCATTATATTTGTAAAGTCGTTGCGTATTATTAATATTATTAATCTTATTATTATTATTATTATTATTATTATTATTATTATTGCACTTATTTTTTGAGTACACCTATTACATTTGTGACGAGCTTCAGAAACAGCTGTAGTTTTTGAAGGCTTTGTGCAGTAAAAGCTGACAGAGGTAGAAGTGCACAGCCACTGGCAGCATAAACTGTTTAAAGGGCATCTGCCTGCAGGTGGCGCTGCTGTAACACCAACATCACTGTAACTCCTCAAGCGATTACAATTTTCAACATCTGGACACATTAACCAGGCTTACCAATAGACAATCATCACCAAACCCGTCTATGATTAAAAAAATCACCTCTGTTTTGGGTCAAGACATGCTTTGCCACAGCAGTCTTCCAACACTTAATCAGGGTGATTGCAGATCCTTAAAGTCTTACATTAGATATAAAAGCTATCTATTGCTATCTACTTGTGAAGACATCTTATTTCAGACTATTGGAGGCACTCTGTTCTTAGATGATTGGGTTAAAAATTAGGGACATGCTAATTTGGGACTTGATACAGATGCAGATACATAAACATCTATTAAAAAAAGAAACTGGAGCTTGAGCTACCTGGAACAGCATTACAGAGCAATGTAACTTTTATCTGTAGAGGAGTCTGAATGCAAACCTGCTTCTCCAGTCTACAATAAACACATGATATATGTAAATATAGGTCTAATCTAAACATATATCTGATGGCGATATTTGCTAATGCTGATTTAATGATGCGTTTATCCAATTTAAATTTGGGCATCAAATTTAGAACAGCCCCCTACCAGGAACATCCACTCAACAGTGGTCCTGTGGTCAGACACTAAGTTCTGATGTTGGGTACAATTAATCATAAAAATATACAATAAAACATCTTCTGTCATACAGATATCTTAGATATTTAGATATTTGATATTAGATATTTGGTACAAATTATTTTCAACCTATTTTCAACCAATAGTTTTGAATAAAACAGACAGTGTAGATCACACCTGAGTTTGTGTACATGTGTGTGCTGTGAAAAAATATGTTATTTCTTCAATGTTAAGGTCTTAAAGATACGAAACCCACTGTATTTGAAATTGCACAGTAACCTCATAAATAGCTGCCAGCTGTGTAAAGAGACGGCACCATACGATACCACTTTTTCTTTATCAGCATTGACGTTGGAACCTGAAGTATCAGCCGATACCAACTGTTTGAACTAAAGCACTTCACTTGAGATGAGCCTTAAAAAGATGACCATGCTCAGTCTACTGACAGGATTGGACCAGTTTAGTTCTTTACTGGTAGCGTACATCAGGTGTGTGCTTTTGTGCAGTGAACCAAATCTGTAATGAAGTCTTTGAATAATAGGTACTGCTATAAGAATGACATACCAAACCACTTAACCACTTTTAAAACACTTTTTAAAATTAGTTTTACAAGAATGCAGCTGTGCAGCTTCTAAAGGTCTTACCTTCAGCTAAGTTAATAAACTGTGAATACTGTTCGACCAGAGGAGGATGGGTCTCCTCGTGTGAGTCTTGTTCCTACCAAGGTTTCTTCCTCCAGTTGAGGGAGTTGTTCTTGCCACCGTCGCCTCTGGCTTGCTCACTGGGGATAAAGTGTTGTGATTTCATGTTTTCATGCTTTTCAACTCCTGTAAAGCTGCTTTGTGACAACATTGTTGTAAAAGGCGCTATACAAATAAACTTGACTTGACTTGAAGAATGCATGAATGTAAACATGTCTGCAGTCAGTAAAGTGTTATTGTAAAAACCCAGAGACACATTTCTTTTTCCTGGTCAGACCTGCACGTAGGCCGTGGGTAATAAAAGATTAATGTCTGATTACAGTGTTTTATTTGGTCCTTTATTATCGGGACATTAATGACTGGCTGCGTCAGATGCCGACAGTCTCATGACGTGTCTTGTGTTTAATAATTGAAAAGCTATCAGTTAACAACAACAGTAACCGTGGGACGATGGGAAAGAAAGAGAAAGAGAAACAAACAAAGCGTTTACTAGAGTATTTACGGGAAACTCCGAGCAGGCACAGAGAGTACAGAGAAATCCTTGACAGGAAAAACATTCAGAGAGAAGGAAAAACACAAGGCTAGGAAAATAATCTAAACTAACCTGAGAAACTAACACAGCAGAAAGGAAGGACTGGCAGAATAACTTAAAAACATGAAATAGAACAAAGCAACAGAGACATGAAAACAGAGCAAGACTGCAGCAATGTACAGCTCAGAAGAAAAACAAAGTAGTATAAATACACAAAAAGTCATGAGACAAAGCTGGGAGCACTGATTATGAGGCAGGATAACAAACAAAACACTAGGATACTAGGGATGTTTGGTTACTTGAGGACCCCGTTAACCTTCCAACCTACTGGTATTACTAAAAGTGCTGAAATCACTGTTTGACTAATTGTTATGTTTCATTATGGGAAGATGGAGAACATATTCAGTGCCTCGCTCAGTTTTGCTCATATTTGCGAGTAATCTAGTCTATTGTATTAGTCTTTGCTACTGCGAGCTATGAATAACAAGAACATTTCCAAGAAGGCATTGTAAATGAAAAAAGATGGTCAGATTGTCTTTAAACATCTGAATACTTCAGTAGGTAGGTATTATAAATAGTAGTGTTAAATTAAAATCAGTTGCAAAACAGTGAATAACCATGTAATGTATGAACTTTCTGTGAGGTGGAAACTACAGTCATATTGGTCCAAGTCTGTTTTCTCTGTGAATAATCAAATATTCATTCATTAACTGTTACGCATACTTCAGTATCATATCAAAATGAGTCACCGTGCACATCCCTAGTGGATGTGGTAAAAAAGGCAGGGGTGGGGGGCTACGGAAAAAGAAGAGTGGCGAGACTGGGGTACAAAAAAAAGGGTGCCGAACTCAAGCAGGGAGGAAACAGGTATGAAATGAATCATTGTGGTATATAAACATAAGTACAGGTGTTATACTGAATGATTTTTATATTTTTTAGTTTACTGTACTATTTAATAAATAGTACAGCTTGCTTTTCAGACTGAAGTGTTTTTAATGCTAGGTGTCCAGGTGAAATTACTCAAATTCTTTAAAATGTTGTGCTTTAATACCACAGTATATCAGATAAAACTTGTGAGGTTCCTATAGTTACCCATTACTGTAGCAGCCAGTGTAGTGTACCTATCTGGCCCATTCCAGACAATACAAGGTTCTGGGTTTCTTCAGTGGGGGATGTTATTAGTTTCAGTCCTGCTCGTGTGTGGTCAGTGTAATGTGCTACCCAAAAGTCACTTGCTGATGTTGTGCCTCCTGTTTAATATTTGAACAGCTATCAGTTAATGACACTGGCCATGGTGGTGTTATCGGAGGACGGGTCGGGGTCTCCCTCGAGCCAGCCTGGCAGACCACTGCAGGTCGGCTTCTACGAGATCATCCGTACGCTGGGGAAGGGAAACTTCGCCGTGGTGAAACTGGCCAGACACAAAGTCACCAAAACACAGGTGTTTTACATTTTACCTCATGTTATCACTACTTACTGAAGTTTCTAGACACCTGCTCATTCAGCTCCCCCCCCACCCCCCTTTGCTGCATCCTTTACTCGTCTAGGATGGCTTTACATTAGACGTAGGACCAGTGCTGTGTGGATTTGCTTGCATTTAGCCACAAAAGCATTAGGGCGGTCAGGTAGTGATGTTAGAGACCGTTAGAGAGTAGATTCACAGCTTCACAGCTGGAGGGGAGCTGTCTACCCCACAAGCTGATGTCTGTCGTTGGACATGGTGATTTTTAAATCAGATATGAAACACCTCAGGCGGCAGGGTGGTGTAGTGGTTAGCACTGTCGCCTCACAGCAGGACAAGTCCGGGCCGTTCTGTGTGGAGTGTGCATGTTCTCCTCGTGCTTGAGTGGGTTTCCTCCCACAGTCCAAACACATGCATGTTAGGTTGATCACTCACTCTAAATTGCCCGTAGGTGAGAGTGAGTGTGTGAGTGTGTGTTGGCCATGCAGTGGACTGGTGACCTGTCCATAGCCCGCTTTCGCCCGATGATGCTGGGATTGGCTCCAGCCCCCCGTGACCCTGACTAGCAGGATAAAGCTGAAGATAATGGATGGATGGATGAAACACCTCTTATCCCTTAAACCTTCTGTTTTGCTAATGCACCTTTATTACTGATATTAGATAAAGAGCTCTGTTCCAATTGGCTGCCCTGTATGGTGCCTCACTCAAACAACAGTCCATGCTACAATTGGCAAAATGGGTGGAGCTAAACTGTTGACTGGAAAGATAAATGTAAATGTTCTGGTTTTTGTGACAACACAGAAACTATAGTGAATTTAAAAGGGTCTGTATTTTCTGCCTGATTTCTGTATATGGACTGTGTGGACAGGCGAGTGAACAGTATGTTTTGAAACTATGACCAAAAATATTAAATGTATCACTAAGGATTTTATTCCAAACTTGACTACACAATACAGAGCAGCCAATCAGAACAGTGGTCACTTACTTTATGCATAAACCTAATTCTAAATGAAAAAAAACATAGAAATTAGTCATATGACAATTAATTACACATTTTTTCATCATGAACCTACAAAATCATTAGAAATACACTTCAGGGAAATGCAGTTTGTACAAAACTGACTTTTCTTTTTAATTCAGTTTGTTCTAATCAGTGGTCTGTTCATCCTTACAGGTTGCCATTAAAATCATTGACAAAACTCGTTTGGATGCATCCGATTTGGAGAAACTCTACAGAGAGGTCAAAATCATGAAGCTTCTGAACCACCCGCACATAATCAAACTCTACCAGGTCTGTGACTTCATATTGCTGCATACATGCCACAAACAAGCTGTAGCATTTGATAGACATCACTATGTGAAACTATAACGTTACACTATTTAAACACTTGTATATAACACCACCTGCTCAAACTGTAGCTACCAAAACTGCCAAAACGGCTTCACCACCAAACTTAACAGAGCTTGTTGATTTGCATTGGTTATTTTGCTTAGGTCTTATGTAGAGATGGCACTGATTTTTGTTGCACTACTTACTAACAACACTAGAGCCATGAGGCTGGTGGAGTTAGAGCTGAGCAATAATCCAATTAAAATTACTGTATGATTTATTTTATTTTGCAAGAGTTCTGATGTCCATAATATGTTGTGTATTGTGAGGTGTATTTTGATGTATTCTTACACATTTTTACACAGAGTGCAATAAAATGTTATCATATTTCCCACCACAGAGAGAACTGCTGGAGTAAGTTGAGAATTGGTGCTGAGTGTCTGGTGTAGGGCTGTGTATTGGCAAGAACCTGCCGATACAATCCATATCGTCATACAGCGGTCACGATTTAATATATTGCGATATATTGCGATACTGCAAGCAACGTGATATACTGTGATTTTTCAAATCCTACTATTAAAACACACCACTGTATGAACAGGTTTGTCAATACTTACAATAGCATTGCGCACTTTTGCTGCTTGTTAATGTTGGAGTGGAGCTGAAAATGGTTTACAACACTGCCATCTAGCGGTCAGAGGTTTAAACACAACACACAATGATTCACTGTCTGCCAGGAATCTGTGTATCGATACTGTGCTTTTGAGAATCGAACAAAATATCCAGATATTCTATATTTTCTATATTTTCTTACACCCCTATTCTGGTGTTCACAGTGCAATTGCAGTTAGATACAGGCATAATTAATACAATATCCATTCTCCACAGTGCACGTTATTACAGATTTGCATTGTGGAATCACAGAGTCTCAATGCGTTGTTACACCTCTACTCTTCGCTGCCCTCTAAAAGTGTTATAGGACTGGTCAAAAGTCACAGCCGTTACTCTTGTTATTGCTCTATAAATGTGTTTCTTTTATTTACATGCTGTAAAGTAGGTAATTAAAACACCCCAATTCAAATCCTGTTTGTTGATGTACGCTTATGATTATGAACTGCAGTCATTAGCCCAGATAATTGCGATATGTAAAAATTGCGACGAGCTTAGTCAGAGTTTCAGTCATCTTAACAGATCAACCGCTTAAGCTGTGCTTTCCCACGATTGCTGCCTCACATTATTTTTACACACCCTGTAAGACTCTTGAGGTTTACAGGAGGGGAAACAGATGACCTCAATTTCGGTCACTGCACAACTGTTTTCCCCGTTCTCAATATCCGTGAGTCCCGGGCATATTTGTGACCGTGCCCTATATTAGAAAGATAAACAGGAAAAGAACTGAGTCATGTCTTGATACCAGTTGAGCATGTCTGGGAAACGAACAGCTTTTTGAACATGTCATTCAGACTGATGTTCGGCTTAAAAAAAAAAAAAAGTAAGTGTTGCTCACCAGCTTTGGGTTGTTTGCTCTTTGTTTGAATTTCAGGTTATGGAAACCAAAGACATGCTGTACATAGTAACAGAGTTTGCAAAGAACGGAGAGATGTTTGGTGAGTTTGATCATGAACTCCTTATAATGTATTTACTATCTACTGAAAAAGCCTTGTTGGTTAGATTAACAGTGATTATACCAGTTTATTTGCTATACTGGTTAAAAGACAGGTGCATGTTTTGTCATTATACTGGTATTGTACCACAAACAAGCACAGATAGCGCAACCTACAAACACTGCTAAACAAGCTGACGTTAGCCCATTTAGCTCAGGGATTTAGAGTCAGGGATGTTTCAGTCATGTCTTAATATGAAAATGAAAATGCAGCAGCCTCTCAGTCAACTCCCGCCAAGGGCGTAGAATTAGCATGGACTGAATTGACGTGTCCCCACCAATATTCAGCAATTATTAAATTGTCCCCACCAATAATTTAATCCCCTCCTGAAAAAAGACCTGATCTGTGAACTTCTGATTAACATAGAGGTGCAGAAAGGGTTAAATCATGTTCTCTACTGGAGTCCTTCCTCACAGTAACACATATGGCCAGTGTTATTTAGCTGTGCCCTTCCCTGCTGTCACGTGAGACTCTGTAGCTATGTTTGGTTGTTAGCAGAGCCAAAACTGGTAGAAAGCTTTCCAGTTATATGCTAAACTTTACTCTGCAAGAATCAGGTGCAACATAGGTGCCACATGGGTGTGAAAGGCGAGTGAGGATGGCAGCAAAAACAAGCTATTTTTCTAAGAAAAGTTGCCAAAAGTCTAGTTTACTAATGAAATCCATCAATGAGTCCATCATAATATTGTTAATGGCAGCGCTCGGCTTTGGTGGACAGCATACATTCTGGTGGGGTAGATTCATGGGTCCCCACCAATGTCAAGAGCAAACCTACGCCCTTGCCTCCCGCCATCAAATCAATATGAAGTAGTCCACTTTGTTCTTAAGATGAAAAAAATCTGATTGTGATCTTCAGATCTTAATTCAATATTTCCTCTTCTACTTAAAAAATAAGTTTACAATTAAAGTCTACCATGCTCACTTGAGAAATGATTAACAGGCTTTTTTTTTGTTATTGCGAATACTAAGATTTAAACATTCTCCAAATCCTTTTAAGCAGAATTCAGCCTCTTTCATTTGATTTTTTTCTGTTTATTTTTGCCTTATGTAGATTATCTTGCTTCCAACGGTCGTCTAAGTGAAGAAGAAGCCCGTAGAACATTCTGGCAAATCCTCCGGGCTGTGGAGTACTGCCACAGGCACCGCATTGTACACAGAGACCTTAAAGCAGAAAACCTACTGCTAGACGACAACATGAACATCAAACTGGCGGGTAAGAGACCATGAAGTATGCAGAAAATACCAGAATATACTGTTTGAATATAATGTTTCGTATTTAAATTCACTAAACTGTTGCAAATCCAGCCTGAATGTAGCAGAAATGTTGGAAGCGCAACAAAACCTGAAGGAAAATAACCGTAACATAAGATGAAGAGCACAAGTTTGGTGATTTCTGCACTACTCTTATTGCAGGTTTTTTTATATTCGTTAGCAGCTCACATGATTTAATTTAATAAAGGATTAAATTAGATGGAGATGGATATATAGGACTTTCCTAAGGAGAACTTTGGAAATGGGTTCAAATGACACACCCACATATAAAATCACAATGTTTTGTCACTGTGTTTCTTTTTTAGTGCCAGTTAAAATCATTTTACACATTGCACGGCACTGTACACTGGGTAGGAATTTCAGAGTGCATTTACTTCATTTTTACCTTTCTGTCTGCATCAGACTTTGGATTCGGAAACTTCTATGTGCCCGGTGAATCTCTGTCTACATGGTGTGGAAGTCCTCCTTATGCAGCTCCAGAAGTCTTTGAAGGAAAGGCGTATGAGGGACCGCAGCTGGATATCTGGGTAGGTTCCCCTGAAGAGTATTAGTCCTAAAACTATGTTCATTATCTGCCATGTTTGAGGTCTGTTTAGTTGTGGTGAAGACAGGTGACTAATGAGTTTAATGCTGTTTTATGGTGTTTAGGAAACAGATTGGCCTGACCATTGTCTAGAATATCACACATGGGAATACCAATGCTGATGTTATTATATTTAAAATGCAGAAAGATAGAAATACAGTCAATTCAGTAACATGCAAACATCACAGCTTTGTAGGCCAGCTTTGCTTAAACGTTCTACTCTTCTGGACAACAATAAATAAATTATCATGTGATATATTCCAGTATCATTCTGTAGTCTTAATATGTAAGCTACAAAATGTCTGATTTTTTAATTTTCTTTTCTGTTTTTAGAGTCTAGGGGTGGTTCTGTACGTGCTGGTGTGTGGCTCTCTGCCGTTTGATGGCGCTACGCTTCCTGCCCTGAAACAACGTGTCACAGAGGGACGCTTCAGAGTGCCCTATTTCATGTCACAGGGTTTGTAGAGTGCCAACTTATATGACATGACTAGCAGTTGCTGCAGGCAAATGGCAAATTGCTAGCCCACTACAGAACCCGGGAACATGTACATGTATTATATCTTTTAATCTGTGTTTTAAAGTCAGAAAACATCCAATGAATTGACTCCAAACTCCATGTTTGGTCGTTTACCTTTTGTTTTAACTTTATTTGATAGTTCTTAACTGTATCTTAGCTTGTCAAGGACAATTAGGCCTAGACTTATATCCATTGTGGCCCAACAAATGTTCCCATTATCTAGACAGCATCTAACGTACCATTGGAAACAAACACTATACACATATTATGCCAGTATATGCTCACAGTCTATGTTTCTGTTCCCCCACAGACTGTGAAAACCTGATACGAAAGATGTTAGCAGTTGACCCAGCCAGGCGTATCAGCGTTGCCCTGATAAAGCAGCATCGCTGGATGCAGGCTGACCCCAGTGATGCCTGCCAGGCCACCTCTGTCTCCCATTTCTCTGATGGCCTGCTCCAGCCAGAGAGCTACAGCGAATCGGTCCTTAGACTAATGCAGACACTGGGCATCGACAAGCAGAGGACGATTGAAGTGAGCGACACTTGAATCTTTTTGTATGTGCTTTCATTTTCACCACATGTCAGTTTGACAGAGAAAGTTGTTTCCAGAATTCATATGCTTTGATAAGTGAACCTGAAATCAAAATTGGTCTGTGTGCCCTATGTCCCATCTCACTTAGAAGATGGGTGTGTCTCAAAACCTAGTGAGTGTCTACATAGGCAGCATTGTACGTCATAGTATGCACTCTTGACATGTAGACTGTCCCAATTCTTACATACCTTAAACAGGCAAATCTACGAGCAGTGAAGTGGTTTTAAAATGTGAGTTATTTTGATTCTCTCTGGTGTTTTAATGTGTTTCTTGTCATATAATCACACAAAACAGTTTTTTATCAATTCTGTAACGAGTCGTTCACCATTTAGCAGTTTTATACTCGAGACATTAGCATTCATGCTAGCGGATTTTTAAGCCTCGGGCTATTGTTTTGGATGCTGGCTGTTTTGGATTGTTTTGGCAACCAGCTAAACCACCGGTCGTGTGCTGCAGTGAGCGGGAACAAGCCGTGACACAGTCTCTCTCTAACTAGAGCGTCTCACTAATCTGTTTATGAGGAGAGATGAGGAGAGAACACTGCTACTTAAACAACTGCTACCTAGACAGCCTACTTACACACTCACTAGGTTTTGAGACACACCCGATGTGTTTTTACATAATCTTCCAATAAGGTATAATGACTTTTAATTAATAATCGAGAAAAAAACATTCAACCTAGTTTAATCTTGGATAGGACGGAAGGAGAATGCACCAAGATTTCTGATACATATTGACTTCAAATTTTACCCTGAAGCTGTGAGGCTAATGTAGCTACCAAGTAATGCATGTTTGTGTTCACCAATTAGCATCAAGCAAACTGCTTGCCTAAATTATTGCACATATTGAAGTCATTTTTTTTCTTTCTTAGTTTCATTTTATTTGACCCTATATAGTTCATCACTGTTCACTAATGCTGAACAGTGTTAAATAGGGTTTGGGTTAGTACTAGGGTTGGGGTTAAGAAAATACAGTTCACTTGGTCACTGCTATATAACATTATGTTATTCTATTATAATAAGTCACTTTAAATAGATTTATCTTCTTAGATAACCTGCCAATGCAAACGTTTCTACATATGTCCTCCTGTATATCTTATGTATATATCTTGTGTGTTTTGTATAGTCCTCTATATATATATATATATATATATATTAGTTATTATTAAATGTATATATTCTAGCCTTTTTTTACTTCAATATTGTCTATTTATTGTATGTTCGCATATAATGTATTCGCATATATTGTGTTTTTATAATGCTGCCCTGCTGTAGAGTTGTATCTGAGCCCCACCCCAAGCATTTCAATGCATGTTATGTGCTAACATGATGTGCAAATGACAAATAAACTTGAAACTTGAACTTGAAATACATATTTAATTGATTTTGGTTAAATACAAGATAAACAACTACAAAGCATGTACAGTGGGATATCCACTGTTTGGTATTAAGAGACTATACTCATCCCTACCTATCTCTGTAGTCTTTACAGAATGGTAGCTACAACCACTTCTCTGCCATCTACTGGCTTCTGCTCGAGAGACTGAGAGAGCGCAAGGGCCAGCAGCAAATTCGACAGAGCCAGGATTGGTTAAAAGGTCCTGGTTACACACTTCCAGAAGCAGAGCTTTTAGGAGAGGTGGAGCCAAACATGTTCCAGTACAGAAACTCTGCCTCTCCTAGCAATCGGCTGGACACTACAGTCAGCAGGAAGACACCAGCAAAAGACTTTGTGGAAGAGGAGGAGCGATCGCCCCTCGATCTTTCCACTGAATCTAAAAACACAACACGCCGACACACCGTCTCAGAAGTCTTATCCTCCCAACACTCGTGCCACCCACCAAGTGAGTAGCTTGCTATGTATTCTGCTGTTACAAGAACTGGATATCACAACAGTCCAAAGTAAGGAGTCATATATTGATTTATAGAGTTCTTACGTTATGCAATGTAGCCCACCTACAGAGAAAATAACTTTTTAATACCCATATAACCCTAAAATGCATCCCACAATAGAGTGCTTAGTTTGTCGTTTGGATAACTAAGTACCTAAATTGTTGTTATCACTGAGGAATCAACAAATCACTCAGATGTGGTGAAATAAAAATGCTGTCATGTTTTTTATGCTAGTTGTATCTAAACTATACGTTTTATATGGGTACTTTTTCAAGTACAAACAAAGGAGTTACATCCTCCAAAGGAAAATTATCATATCAGGATTTTTCTCTCTAGGTTGATAAAGGCAGGGGGCTATGTCTTTGGGAGCTTAACTGTAGGCCTAACATGTCAGACTATCCACTAATGTAATTAAAAACTAAGAATTAGATTTAATGTTGCTATGTGTTAGATAATTCTTTGAAGAAATAATTTCACTAATAATTTCACAAGCCTTCTGGAAATTTGATATACATCACTGACTGTGAACATAAGCTGTATGTTACTTTTACTATTTAGAGTAATTTTAAATACAAGGTAAAATACATAGTATGTCTGTTACAACCTGGATTCTCAGCAGAAGTGATGGGGATTATTAAATGTATTAGATGTATTTTTCCATTTGTTTTGAGATTTTACATGATGTATGGCCCAAACTGAAGGCCTAGCAAGAATAGCCATGGTTCACCAGTGCTTGTTAAGTTTAACCATTAGGCATGTTAGGAACATCAGCACTGTGTTGAACAAATGGAAGTACAAATAGCATTCTCTCTGGACAACCCCACTACACACACTGTACAAACTGCTTTGTTGGTTCAACTGAAAAACAAAACTGCATGTAGTAACAAGCGATTGAACTTGTTTTACTCAACCTAAACAGAAGTTAATAATAAACAATTCTTTCAATCAAATTAATTTTATCAATTGAGCAAACCTAGTTCAGTTGCTTGCTACAACATTACAGTGCAGTCCACAAATCCCAAGTTTTTAAGGGCATCACCAGCAATTATAGTCAGAATCAATTTTAAGGGCTAAACTTAGTTGTTACAGAGAATATCAGCCAATATTTTAGATTTTTATAACTTCGGTATTAATTTTAGTTCAACTGACAGAAAGGATCAAAAGCTATCCCTGAAGAATCATTATTAACGTTACGGTACTGATATGATTATTATAACATGTTTTTAAACAGGACACAGCTCTAGTCATCTTGTACATAAAGATATGTGTTTGAGATATGTAATATCCACAATAACCCTAATATTCTGTCTGTTTCCAGGGATTGTTGTAGACCTTGTGGATGATGCTGCCTCAGCCAGTGGCTTCATACCTTGTTCTTCCTCTGGTGCCTCCAGTTCCGCTCTCCCTTCTTCCAGTGCCCTGTTAGAACCAGGCACACATAATGCCCACCCGTTCTCACAGAATTCACTAAGAGGCCCTCTGACTCATTCATCAGTCCTAGGGTTCCAGAGCAGTCTTCAAGTTCCCAGCTTCCAGGAGGGCAGAAGAGCTTCAGACACATCTCTTACTCCAGGTGAGATCCGTAGAGTGTTTAGAAATGTTGCAGAAATGTGACTTTCCTGTAGTAAGTGTGATTTTATTGCAAATATGTATTTCAAACAACACGTATAACAGTGGCCTCCAAGTCTATTGCTCCCACTCCAACCTAACCATCTAAAATGGTAACCCCACCTAACATTAACGTATCCTAAAGGGTACCTTTATGTACCATTAAGAGTACATTTAAATTGTTTATACTTTGCTGATCACAATGTAGTAGTAGTTAGTCTAAGAAACTAGATTAAACCATGATGTTTACATGAGGCTTATATAAATCTCTCTCTCTATATATATGTGTGTGTGTATATATACATATATATATATATATATATATATATATATATATATATATATATATATATATATATATGTTTGTGTGTGTGTGTGTGTGTGTGTGTGTGTGTGTGTGTGTGTGTGTGTAACTTTATAAATATATAGACCTGTTTACATAGACACCAGCATAGTCTACCTTTATAACATGGAAAGCCTTTCTTAAGGTACATATACAGCTGCATATATACAGTAAGTGAAGCCTTTGGAATGATCTGAATTTCTGCATTGGTAACTAATATAGTTAGTTACCAACTACCAGTTAGTTATAATATAATTTCACTACTAATTTGTCTATTAAATAAAGGCAGCAAACCCACTCACTGACAAATCTGTTCTCATAACAGTTAGTGTGAAACATGCCTCAGTGAGTACAGCGTTTAGAAGATCACAGATAATGTGATATAGAGATGCATGAAGCTGGAAAGGGCTACGAAAGCATTGCTAAACATCCAATTATACATCAACCCATGGTTAGACAAGTAGGCTAAAACTCGGGACTGTTGCTACATTGCCTAGGAGTGGATGTCCTGTTAGGATCACTCCAAGAGAACGACAATCCTAAAAGAGGTGAGAAAGAGCCCAAGGTTAAAAGGAAATTATCCAAAAACTCTACAAACTGCAAATACCATCATACACCTTAATAAAAATACTAAACAGTAATGGTGTTCATGAAAGGACATGATAAAAAGCCAGTGCTGTCCACAAAAAAAAAAACAACAAAAACAAAACAACAAAGCCTTTGCAGCCGGTCTCAAGTTACACCAAGACCACCTAGATATTCCTCAGAGATTTTGTGAAAATGGACAGGTCCTGCTTTGCCACCTCAGGGCCTGGGCACCATGTGATCATGGAGACCATGAATTCAAAGATGAAACATCGTGTGTGCTCAATAATACGTGTTAAAAGTACAAATGTTTGTGTGTTATTAGGTTACTTAGATTGTGTTACAATTGTGATTTTGATAATGATCAGACTGTATTTTATTTATTTATTTTATAACCATTATAGAAATCCAGGTAATTCCAGAGTTTCATCGCCTCTCCTAGCAAATCTGGCCCAGCAACTCAGTATTGATTTACACCTACCAAAACAATGTTCAGTGACTCTTATTCTCCCCCACCTGCTGTAGGTCTGAGGGCTTTCCACCAGCAACTGAGGAAGAACATTCACACAAAAGGCCAGCCAGGCTTTAATAAATTCAAACGCCCTCTGCAGTACGCCTGGTCCCCCATTCACAGTCTACGGGACACTAATGTTTCTGTAGCATCGCCGAACTCTCCAACTCACGCACATTCATGGGAGCATGTTCGGAATCCGGTAAAGAGCTTTCAGGACCATCGGAGGTAAGAGTCTAGAATATGTTCTCCCAAAGCCTTCAACCAAACGTGCTGTCAGTTACACTGTTAGCTAAAATATCATCAAAACAAACTTGCATATTTTAGATGAGTGGTCACTGTGCAAGTCAAAACAACCTTTAAATGCATTAAAAGTTATACGATTTTCAGGAGATGAAATTTACTTGCATAAGGAAAAGAAAGATTAAAGGAACAGGAGAGATTAGAAGTTGGTAGACCACCAAAACTGTTATCAACATTGAGAAAGAGAAGACAATCAAGCTCCACTCTTGCTTCAGATCTGAACCCACAGGTGTTTCACTCCAAACAAGAAATTAAGGAAGCGCACTCTTCACACCACTCTGACTCTTGTTTCAGTGAGCCCACTAGCAATAACCACAACTACTAAGGGGTCATTTTTACAGTACAGTGTTCTTTTCTCCTCATGCAGAATGACTCACCTTCATCTTCTTCCACCCAGTCATCAGCAGCTGCTACAAGTGCCCTCTCCTCATCCACCTTCCACTTCAGCCATTCAGCAGCAGCATACCTGGCAGTGCACAGCTCCTCATATTCTAGGCTTTGGGAGTCTCTTCACTCTTCCACCACCACCTCCAGAACAGCGGGGACACTCCCCTACCCCGACTTGTCACTCTCAGTCCACTCTCAGCCCGTTCTATCCTCAACAAGAGCCACCCCTTCAACACTTTTCCCACCCATCAGCCTCTTGGCGCTCCTTTTCTATCTCCTCATCCTCAAACATGGTTGACTCGGCTGCACTGCTCCTGGAGACCCAGCTGCAGATAAGCCAACGCCCCCAGCCCTAGCGTCAGTCTTGCATACGGAAACGGGCCTCTCTGCAGCCCAACTGAGTGCGTTAAAACCAACTGCTTGGCCAAAAAAATCTATATTACACAATTATCCATTTACTTGAAATACATTGTTTGGTTTTTCAACTTGTTTACATTTGCACTGGAGGTTCGAGACCAATGTAGATGACAAATAATGGAAAGACAAAATTCAGGCTTTACACTGCTACTGATAATTTTAGCCATATAAAAGGCATTTGTTCAGGTTTATAGAGATAGAAGCCACATGTGAATGTCTGTTTAAGATTATTTATCAGCAAAGGTGTCAAAAGTATTCACATTCATTACTCAGGTAGAAGTATAGAAGTATAGAAGTATTAGAACTACTTAAAGTATAAAAGTAAAAGTAATGTAAGGGAAAAATATGCCATTAGGGACAAAAGCTTAGGCCGCACCACAGGGGTCTATAGCGCACTAGCCCACCTCCCCAAAAAAAATAATTCTTCTAAAAGTCATAATGACTATAATGTTATATTAAAATGTTAATGTTGATAAATCTGGGATGCGCTAGGCTTCCTGTTTCAGCCACATATACACCCATTGAAGATGAATGTAGTTTAGTACAATGAAAATATATTAAAGAAGCATATCTGTTACTACTGAGCATTAACATGTGTTTCATGGAGCAGAAGATATGATGACTAGTTGGTCTATAAGTATTGTAATGGTGCACAAAGTTAAACTTCAAAGACATGTTATCAAAAATCCACTGGAATGTAAATGTACATGAATGAAAACAAGCTGAAATGAAATAGGAGTAACAAGACTATTTTTTAAATCTAAGGAGTATAAAGTACTGATAATGGAGTGTAAATGTAAGGAGTATAAAGTACTGATAATGGAGTGTAAATGTAAGGAGTATAAAGTACTGATAATGGAGTGTAAATGTAAGGAGTATAAAGTACTGATAATGGAGTGTAAATGTAAGGAGTATAAAGTACTGATAATGGAGTGTAAATGTAAGGAGTATAAAGTACTGATAATGGAGTGTAAATGTAAGGAGTAGAAAGTACTGATAATGGAGTGTAAATGTAAGGAGTAGAAAGTACTGATAATGGAGTGTAAATGTAAGGAGTAGAAAGTACTGATAATGGGGTGTAAATGTAAGGAGTAGGAAGTACAGATAATGGAGTGTAAATGTAAGGAGTAGGAAGTACTGATAATGGAGTGTAAATGTAAGGAGTAGGAAGTACTGATAATGGAGTGTAAATGTAAGGAGTATAAAGTACTGATAATGGAGTGTAAATGTAAGGAGTATAAAGTACTGATAATGGAGTGTAAATGTAAGGAGTATAAAGTACTGATAATGGAGTGTAAATGTAAGGAGTAGAAAGTACTGATAATGGAGTGTAAATGTAAGGAGTAGAAAGTACTGATAATGGAGTGTAAATGTAAGGAGTAGAAAGTACTGATAATGGAGTGTAAATGTAAGGAGAAGTAAAAAATCATCTGAAAAGTAATTACTCCAGTAAAGTATAAATAACCTAAGTAAGATAACACAGTATTTGTACTTTGTTACTTGACACCTCTGTTTGTCAGCTCCACAGGGTTTAAGCCGAGTGTGCAATGATTCAGCGTGCAGTTTTCCAGATGAGAGTTGGTGGCAAATGCACGTCCATTACTTGTTAACTACATTAGTCGTATAGCCCCAGTGCATAACTAAAGAAGCAAACTATGGACACTAACATTTTGGCGGTCTGTCTACGTACTGCCACTGTCTGGAGAAACATACGTCAACTTTACCAGAGAGGGCAACAGCGTTCTTTACTTCAAGCGTGAGATTCAGTGTAAGGAACATTTATGTTGGTCTGATCATCACACAGTGTAAAGAACAAGTGTTCAAATGATATAGATATAGTGTTTTTATTAGTTTGTTCATTTTGTTTTGTTTTTCTTTTGGGACAGCGATAATATGGGATGATATCTGATGAAACTTAAAGGCCATGATGATCCCACCAAGCGTATAAATGGACACTCGTGTGATTGGGCTGTTCTTTGGACAGTTCAGAGCTGTGTGGGAGAAGAGACGAACACTGTCATGTATGCAAAATTGTTCATGGGAGAACAACAATGGCCTCTTTTTACTTAAACAACATAATGATAGAAGTCTTCACAGATCGTTTGTCACATTGTAGATTAGTTTGTCAGAAAGAGTTTGTATCCTGACACCACAGTGGCGATAAGTCTTCCATGATTGTTTTACTTTTATATGTTTCCAAAGTTATTTATTTTTCATTTTATGCATGAAGATATTCAGCAAGTATTAGTCACAAGTAACAGCGCAGCCCTTTGTCAGTATGTATGCTTGTTTTTTTCTTTATTGAGTAAGCAAGATATATACTCTGTGTTAGTTTTATTACCTGATATGAAAGTATTTTTGTTGGACTGACAAGAAATGATCAGCGCCCTCATTTATAAAGAGGGTCATTTCCATGCTTATATTTGTACGCAATGTGTGTTTAATCACTCTAAGCATGCTTCTTCTTATATTTTTATGGATTGCCAAACATGGTAAATATAAAGTATTATGACAAACTATTTCTTTTGGTTTTTTTAATTATTTTTTATTATTTTATTTACTAAGTTACTGAGTTACACACACTACATGTCCAAAGGTTTGCTGACTTGCTAACCTATCAGTAGAAAGTTTGTCCACTGCAATAACAGTGTTAAATATGAAGAGACATTATGAAACAAAGCGTGGACATTATAGTAAATACTCAGAGACGAGAGGACAGAGAGACCTGGTCTCATAGCAACAACTATTCTTCAGGGCACATGGAGCTCAGGAGACCCTGACCAGAGCGAATTATGAGGTGGCTATGCTAATCACTAAGCAGAGACACTGAATTTAAACACACCAGTAGCACTGCTGTGTCTCTGATCCACTCACACCAGCACAACACACACTGACACACCACCAACATGTCAGTGTCACCGCAGAGAAACTCAACATCAGAGAAATGGTCTCTGTTCCATAATAGATCATGTGTTTGTGTGTTTATTTTGTTTTATTTTTCTTTTGGGACAGCGATAATGTGGGATGATATCTGATGATATGAAACTGGGCACATAAACTTAAAGGCCATGATGATCCCACCAAGTGTAAAAATGGGCAGAGAACTCACCATCAGAGAAATGTTCTCCGATACATAATAGATCATGTGTTAATAGATCATGTTAAGAAATCTAAGACTTGCTGTTATTGAGTTATTGAGTTTGGTGATACAGTGACTGAATGATATACAGTCTACAGGAGAAACACTGAACATACTCACTGCAGGAATCATGTTCAGACAGAATGTTCAGTTGTAACACTGTTTACTCTGTTGATCTGCTGCTGCAGTTACAGTCAAATTAAATTCATTAGTTAAACAATTATTCATAAATAATATTTTGAATACAGTGTTATATGTAATTTATGAATAATATGTTTGGAAAGAAGGACCGGCCCTTAGGTAGTTAGATATTGTCCAATCTGACCCCCTGGGGCACCCCTGGCCTAGACTATAGGTGTAATGGATTATTATTAGAGATGGTAGAATTGATTGGCTATGTATCGGTATTGACCGATTTTTAATCAAAATATGTGATCGGTGATCGGCCGATATTTCTCCAATTTAAAGCTGATCCCGAGAGCTGATCAATGTCGTAAAACAAATGAGACTAATTTCTGTGTTTCATTAAAACCCCCTCCGGTCAGGTCCTTGCAATTCCTATCTGAACCGCTAGGTGGAAACACATACCCTTTCATTTTCCACAGACTGACTGAAGCGGCGCGGCTCGCGAGAACAGTTTGAGTTTGCGTTGTGTCTGTCTGGCAGTTTGTTGCTGTATGTGATGCAGACTCATTCAGGACATTTTGTAAAATTAATAAAATCAGTGTGTCTCATTGAGGAACCAAGACAAAGACATTTAACAATATTAATCCGATACGGCTGAATACAGTGAGTATCAGTAAACAGCAGAGCTAGCACACAGCTAGCACAAAACTAATAACCCAGAACAAGTAATAACCCAGTACAGACCAGATCTGACCGGTACGAACAGAACAGCAGCAACAATTCAAGATCTACATTTAATTATTACAGATTTAGTTTAAAATAACAGAGTCTGAGTTTAATGACTGCAGTTTTTACTGTATTTATTTAATTAGCTTTTTTAGTTTTAAATTAAGGGTCTACATTGAATGATTGCAGTGTTGGAGATATTTGTTTGATTTACTTTGTTTATTTACTGTTTATTTTGTTAAATATTGCGCTGTTTCATATGAGCTCGTTAAAATGGTAATAAACCAGTTTAGATCATGCACTAATAACTACATGTAGCCTGCCGTGTTGTATACCCCGCCCTCGATCGGTATCGGCTATCGGCCAATCGTGCTGAAAGGTAATCGGAATCGCCCTCAAAAACGCTGATCGGTCCATCTCTAATTATTATGCTTAAAGTGAAAAGCTTTCTGAAGCTAGTCGACAAACCCCCCTCAGTAGACCCCTGATCCAGGAATAGGATGGTATGTGTAGTAGAATAAAAAGACAGTATCTCTCTTTCTCTTGGTTAATGATACAGCTTTATTGTAAACACTGTTTAGTAGGCCCCTCAGGAAGGGAGCTGTTATAAGTAGAACTAGAGGCTACAGGACAGGGAGAAAAAGAAAGTGGGACAAAAGAGATAGGGTGAGAAGAGAGTGGACACAGGTGAGGAAGATTAGCCAGATGGCTGGATGGTCCTAGTGTTGGGAAACTCTTTCAGATCAAAACCCCCTCAAAGAGGATAACGCTTGTAACCTTAGCCAAACCCTCTCTCCTCTTTAACTCTTGTTTTTATGCAATTATTTAATCGTGTGATCTGTCGATGACCAGAAGTCGAGAGGTTTGGATTAAAAGAACCTTTCCAACTGTCTCAAAACTTTTCAGACCCCAACCAATCCTCTTTATCTGTTCCTCACATTAGTGTAGTAATCCGAGAAATCCTGACAATCATAGTTTATGAAGCTAAGCTCTAGAAGAGGGTATTAGGCTAGATATACATTGATACCTTTAGGGGCGAAGTGGGGAGAGGGCTAAGTTTAGTAACTGCGAGGGGTTTAGATCATTTACAATCTAACCCCCTAACCTACTAGTGAGGTGCCCCTCTTGCTTGAAGCCAAAGCCCCCAGCTGAGCCCCCACTCGCTCCCCCTTTTCCACCAGCCTTTTGAGACGGTCTAAGAGGAGGGGGCAGAGTTGGTCTTGTCGTCACGGGTGACAGGAATGTTGCGGTCTCCGCGGCCGATCTCTGAGCCGCCTGTCTTGGGCCCGCAGACGGTGAGCAGGCCGTCGCCCGACAGGGTGCAGGTGATGGCCGACTGGTCCACGTTGGAGGGCAGGCGGTAGCGGCGGTGGAACTCACGGGAGATGTAGCCATGGTCATCCTGTGGACGGGAGGAGAGCGGTGTGGGTATAAGCAGGAAGATACTGAAGGACTTCACTCTAAAGCAATCATTTGTGGGGCAAGAGTGGGTGGCATACATACCTAGACTACCACTCAAAAGTTTAGGATCACTTTAGAATTTCATTTCATGCAATTTTCAAGCAACTCACAAAAATATTGTCCATTTCACAATTAATGTAAGTGTATCAGATGATTTTTAAAGAATAAAAATGTTTGTATTAAAGTCTATTTTTGTATAGAGGCTTATTTTGCATATAGTCCTATTATCATTAATTCTCAGTCCTCTGTCTAAATCTCCTGGTACGGCCGCCAATCCAAGTTAAGGATGTTGTTGGACTAATTGGTTGTTAGGACACTCTTACTCAATTGTGATGCACAGCTGAAAAACATTCTACTAATAAGTTAGAATAAAAGGGAGAACAACATTCTAGGTTAGTTATCTTAACTATCATCAACTCTTCTCTTAGTCTGGGTCATGTACCTAAGTCTTTTAAACTAGCTGTGATAAAACCCTTGATAAAGAAGCCAAATCTTGACCCCAGAGAACTGTCCAGTTATAGACCCATTTCCAATTTACCTCTAAGATTTTAGAAAAGGCTGTAGCTCGACAACTCTGTTCTCATCTACATAAGAACAAAATATATGAAAAATTCCAATCTGGTTTTAGGCCACACCACAGCACAGAGACAGCTTTAGTTAAGATAACAAATGATCTTCTTCTTGCCTCTGATCAGGGCCACGTATCTCTACTGGTGTTACTAGATCTAAGTGCAGCTTTTGACACTATAGATCACACTATTCTCTTAGACAGATTAGAAAATATAGTTGGAATCACAGGAACAGCGTTATCCTGGTTCACATCTTACCTTAGTGATCGCTTTCAGTTTGTAAAGATAAATAATGTATCGTCTAACACTACAAAAGTGAAATATGGCGTTCCACAAGGTTCTGTTTTAGGTCCTCTGTTATTTACACTATATATGCTACCATTAGGCTCAGTTATAAATAGACATGGAATTAGTTTCCACTGTTATGCCGATGACACACAGCTGTACATATCAGCCAAACCAGATGACAAATCCAGATTAAATAAGATAGAAGATTGTGTAAGAGATATTAGACTTTGGATGCTACAGAACTTCCTTCTTTTAAACCCAGATAAAACGGAAGTTCTCCTCCTCGGCCCAAAGGCTGCTCGGACTAAATGTTCAGATTTAATGTTAAATCTTGCTGACTTCTCTGTAGTTCCTGGTTCAGTAGCCAAAAATCTTGGTGTAACAATTGACTCAGATCTGACATTTAATCAACACATCGGTAATATTACAAGAACAGCGTTTCTTCGCCTACGAAACAAAGTTAAGAAATGCGTTATCTGTGTCTGATGCTGAAAAGTTGATACATGCCTATATAACCTTAAGGCTAGATTACTGTAATGCATCATTGTCAGGATGCTCCAGCAGGAACCTGAATAAACTTCAGTTAGTTCAGAACGCTGCAGCTAGAGTACTAACTAAAACCAGGAAATTCAATCACATCAGTCCAGTTTTATCAGCTACACTGGCTTCCTGTTAAATTCCGTATCGACTATAAAATTCTATTACTGACGTATAAAGCCCTGCACGGTCTCACACCGGAGTACCTGCAAGATCTTATTTTCTATTATGAACCGCCACGTTCACTCAGATCACAGGATGCTGGTTCTCTAATAGTTCCTAAAATTCAGAAGACTACAATGGGGGGAAGAGCTTTTTCCTACAAAGCCCCAAAATTGTGGAATAATCTCCCAGTTAATGTTCGGGACTCTGACACAGTCTCAATTTTTAAGTCTAGACTGAAAACATACTTGTTTAGTGTAGCTTTTGGTTATTAATCTTCTCTATTAGATAAAGGCAGGAGATCTGGGGGTTCTTGGACACAGAAGTTTTTGGTAAACTGAGATGTTGGTGCTGTTGTTCCACCACTTCACGCGATCACACAGGTTTGTTGATGGTGGAGTGGGGGGACCCCAGTGTCTCAGGGTACTCTCATGTCCATGTTAGCTTCTGGTTCTCTCCTTTTAGTTTAGGCTGTTATAGTTAGATCTGCCGGAGTCGCCAGTCACACTCTAAAATTCTGAAAATTCATATTCTCTACAGTCTTACTCCCGAGCCCAACTAACTCTCTCTCTTTACTCTTCCTGAGGAAATGACTGTCCTCCTGTCTGTTGAAGGCTGTTGAAGGACTGATCATCGGGCCATCACCCCACCATCACCAGCCAGCTCACCTGTCCATTTACTGCTACACCCTCAGTTACATCACTGCGCCATCCAGATGCACCAGCACTGAGATAGGATGGGACTGTTTCAGCTCACGCCCACTTTACATAAAGACTCAGTCATAGACTGCCTCAGCCAGAGACTGCCTCAGTCAGAGACTGCCTCAGTCAGAGACTGCCTCTATCTGTGCAGCTTCTAAAGCTTTGCTATCCAGATTTCAAACAGAGGCTCCTTTCTTTGGTATTTAGTTCAAACTGTAAATATTGTTTGACCAGAGGAGGATGGGTCTCCCCTTGTGAGTCTGGTTCCTCCCAAGGTTTCTTCCTCCAGTTGAGGGAATTTTTCCTTGCCACTGTTGCCTCTGGCTTGCTCACTGGGGGATATATGTTATAACTGTTTTCAAAACTCTGTAAAGCTGCTTTGAGACAACATCGTTGTAAAAAGCGCTATATAAATAAAATTGACTTGACTTGACTTTAGTATCTGAAGATCAGCAGTTGACCGACTGACCGACTCACAATGACCAGAAAGAAACAACTTTCTTTAGAGACCCGTCAGTCCATTGTTGTGTTAAGGAAGAAGATACTCCATTAAAACAAGAACGTTTCACTGTGATCCCAAACTTTTGAGTGGTAGTATATAATTTAGTCATGAATCTCAAAAGTGATGATTCGGTGACTACAATCAATTATCCAATAACTGCTCTCAGACCATTGTTTAAATTATGTAGTTATGAGAGAAATTGGACCACAAACAGGCCCTTGGGGTTAACTGGTGAGGTACGTCTATGTGGGATCTTATATTTGCTACTCACTGTAGATGGCAAATTCTTTAATGTCAGACATGATCTTGTAATAAGAATACAATTCTGAGGAACTTAAGCCTTTGCTGCTGGATTGTGGTGAAATCTGCTGCAAACTAAAGGTACATACCTTCAAAAAGCCACCTCAAGACTGAAGCACAATCAATAACACAAGCCAGCTAGTGATACACTGTTATTAGATAATAGAACCATGTCTGGCTATGAAGAGGTGATATTTATGCAATGTGTTGCACTGTGTTCTTCACAAACAACTAAAGTCTTCATGCTTATTTGGTGCCTTTGGGAAGAATTCTCAGTCCTATTATAAATCCATGGGCTTAAACCAGGCTTGTTGTCCACTGGACTTTGTTAAAGAGCGTGCAGAAGACATTGGCATGGTTTGTTTCCACCCTAAGAAGTTTACGTTCCCACACACAAGTAATCCAAAAATGATCCTAGCTGTCAGTAGACGTTCTCATTATGAGATCACGTCAGGCCTCAAGAGAAGAACCCTGCAGGCTTACTCGGTTAGTCTCCAGTCCATTCTCCAGTAGATATGACCTGGTACGCCATCATGCCACCAAGCTGCCTTTACTATTACATTGAAAAACGACTAAAGGTCACGGCATGTGCCCATGTAGGTTCAAGCTTTACGCTCGTTTTTCATTTACTTGATTTACACAGCCCTGACTTTCAGAGCCAAGTCCATCTATCTGACAGATATATTTATTCATTATGTTATTGAATGTCGCTGAAACCCTTTGATGACGTTTTGTTGATGCTGTCTCGTGTGTTTACTGCAGTAGTAAGTGCTGTACTGGCGAGACTGACAAACAGCATGCATCTGCAGTGGAGTGGGTCACACTCTGAAACAGATTTAGGGTAAAGGCAGTTTAGCCTGCAAAGATTATTCACAAGGCTGCACAGAGTCCCACAGGGGTGGCTGCCTGTGACGCAGAGAAGACGTCAATCCAGCGAAAACATTCCAAGAGATTTCCCCTCATCTGCACTCTCCCTTAAGGATACACCATGTGCACAAACCAGTGGTGGGGTGAGTAGGAGCTGGCGGGGACGGGAAAGCAAATTATTAAAGGAACGAGGCAAACAGACTGAGGAGCAGTGCTGAAAGCCATGGAAGTAGAGGAAGTCTGAAGCCTCTAAACTGGGGGAAAATCAGATGACTGTATATAATAGTGTGTAATAAAAGATACCAAAAACACTGGAGACATTAACGAGGAGCAGTTTTCTCAGGAAAATAAAACAGATACTGCTCCCAGTTTCTTGAAAGCAGGTCTGCTAAAACTATGTGACCTAGTGAAGAACTACCATTCAGGCTACACCGTGTACCAGCAGCTGTAAATGAGTGCAGTGAAGCATTATGACTGGAGATCCACAGCTATGACACACTGTCATCATGATGCCATCTTTTACTCTGTCAGGTTAGATTTGATCTGACTGAGGGAAAAAAAACCTGAAGGACGAGGAGATATTGGTCATCATGAAGATTCATCTGCCCTTAGGATGTTGCAAGCTGGTCCAGTGACCTGAGAGTAAACTACAGGCCTGTCTGTCACTCAGCCTCATAGGCCTGTCTGTCACTCAGCCTCATAGGCCTGTCTGTCACTCAGCCTCATAGGCCTGTCTGTCACTCAGCCTCATAGGCCTGTCTGTCACTCAGCCTCATAGGCCTGTCTGTCACTCAGCCTCATAGGCCTGTCTGTCACTCAGCCTCATAGGCCTGTCTGTCACTCAGCCTCATAGGCCTGTCTGTCACTCAGCCTCATAGGCCTGTGTGTTATATTTATATATAGACAGACAGCTGGCCGTCTGTCGTTCCTTCTCTCTGTCTTCTACTAAGGCTGCACACAAAACTCACTTCTTTTAATGCACTACACCTAATACACTGCATGATCCTGGCAAGTAAAATCAACAGAGCTCTAATAAATATATTTAATATTTGCTTTTTTAAGACAGTGTGAAGGTTATAAGATTATAACCTAAAGTTATAATAAACTTATAAATTAAAGGGATATTCCAGCCTAAAACAAGCACATCATATATTATTTGTTTTGCTATGCAGTCTTGTTTCCAGTAGTGCAGCAGTGCATGACCAGACTTATGACTGTATATCCTTTCTGTGTTTTTTTTTTCACTACAATACCCAGAATGCATTATACAAACACATCAGACCAGCACAGGGACTCAATCTATAGTGATAAAGAAATCTACCACTGATGTAAATAAATACAGATGCTGCAATGCTTCCTATGTGGCTTCCTTTCACACAGACCACCCTAAAGCACTAGTTTTTTTATACTTTCAAAATACATCATCAGAAGGGGCATTAATCCCAAAAATCGAACTCTCGAGACTTTTGTGCCATATCTTCAGGAGGGGAGTAGACAACAAATTTACCAGTGGTTTCCTGTTTCATTTCAACAGAGTGCCCATTTCCACTGGCAGATCATTTCTGCTTATTTCAAGCATTATTTCATGAAACAAGCGTACGCACGTATCTACTGATAGAAAATGATCTTTTACCTGGCCTGGACAATATGCCTATATTTATTGCTGTATAATGTGTCACAATATGCTTTTCTTAGCATCTCAGAAGTATTGTCAGTACTTAGAAACACTTTTCAACTGATTACAAACAGATCATAATTAGTCCTGTTTAAATTCTGTTAAGCTCCGTATGTGAAATGCTGTATACAAGTAACTGGATTCATGATGTTTTTAAGACACGTGTCTTGTGAAAACTGTGTTTCAGCTCTAATGTCACTGAATAAAACAATTCAACAAAAATAAACACAAAACTGAAGGTACTGAGATGCATTCCTGAGGGTACCAACTCCACTGCAGTACCACCCCTGTGACAAGAGAGGTACCACCCCAATGACAAGGGCAGTACCCTCCCCAGTGATAAGAGTGGTAACAGGCCAGTGACAAGAGAGGTACCACTCCAGTGACAAGGATAGTGCCATCCCCAGTGATAAGAGTGGTAACAGGCCAGTGACAAGAGAGGTACCACTCCAGTGACAAGAGAGGTACCACCCCAATGACAAGGGCAGTGCCATCCCCAGTGATAAGAGAGGTACCAGGCCAGTAGCAAAAGAGGTACCAGGCCAGTAGCAAAAGAGGTACCAGGCCAGTAGCAAGAGAGGTACTACTCCAGTGATAAGAGAGGTACCACCCCAATGACAAGGGCAGTGCCATCCCCAGTGATAAGAGAGGTACCAGGCCAGTAGCAAGAGAGGTACCAGGCCAGTTACAAGAGGGGTACCACCCCAGTGACACTTGGGTACGCAGAGATCCAAAATAAGGCAAGAAAACAAAACAAGCTGTGTTCAGAAATTAATTTGTACAAGTGAATCAAAGGGGAACGTGTCTGCTAGTGTACCAACTCAGAGGAAAGTCACCGAGAGCCGCTTGCACTGTGGGTTGAGTGGAGACTCTTCTCAGAGCCAAGTTCTAAAGTAACATTAGACCTAATTTAGGGATCAGACCTGTCTCTCCCCATGCTTGCCCTGGATCTCCACGTAGTCGTCTGCCACCTTTACGTTGAGCTCCTCAGGGGAGAAGTGCTTCACATCCAGGAAGACTGTGAACTTGTCCCTGTCAGACCTCACCTAGAGAACAACCAAAGAAAGCATTGTAACACAGGAATCAACGTGTTTTACTTTAGGGAACCACAATAATACAAAATACTTCAACTATACAGCACATAGTCTTTGTGACAGTATTATTTGAAGAGTTAGGAGTTGGGAGGGCACAACAATGACAAACTGCTTTAGTGAAACACAGGAACTTCTTTTGGTCTGGCCATTTGTTGGGAGAACGCCATTGTATCTATTCAATGAAAGCCCATTGACCAAATCATAATGGAATATTAGGGGCCTAAATGGCAGAACCCCACTCTGAATGACCCATAACTTTACCTAAAATGTCTTAGATTTTAAGACTTGTTTTGTCTTATACTACCCACCATTTTGGTCTATCAACTGTAGAATTGTTACAGTACGAGGCTAACACACTAACTTTGCACAGTATAACCTTGAACAAGTCATAAAACATATTTAATCGACCCTATGAGTGATAAAGGGAATAGACCAGCATTGTACTGAAAATCAGCCAGCTGCTTACCTCAGAGATGCCAGAGTTGGAGGACTCCAGGAAGTTGCGGAAGAGCGAGTACCGGTAGTATGGGCTGATGGTGGAGGTGGTGTAGGGAAAGAGGTCGTAGTCAAACAGGCCCTCCCCGAAGAACTGGTCAAAGAGTCGGGAGGGGTAGCCCAGGGCGCGTCGGAACCAGGGGTGTTGGATGGCAATATCCATAACGTCTTGGCTTGGCTTGACGTGGACTGGCGTTGCTTAGCAGGTCTTGGTGAGTCTCAGCCTCTTTGCCTGGGACACCCCGGGCGTGGTCTTTGAACTGGGATTTGCTTGAGGAGAACTAGAGCACTGGAATGAGGTGTGAAGAGGCCGCGGAAGGCTGTGCGAAGGGCAGGGATCCCCGAACGGTTCGTGCTACCTTCAGCTGTGGCCGCCCCCAGCCTTTATATAGGTGAGTGCCAGAAAGAGGGGCTTACACTGGGATCTCTTTGGTATGGCATTAGCTCATGGTGGGAACAACAGCGTCAGCAGAAACACTGACCTGCGGACGACAGTCTGGCCCTGGACGGCTCCAGGCTGTGGCACGGTTGCCAGCCTTCGCCGCCGCCGGAAAGTGAGCGGCTGCCAAAACAAAGTAGGCCTCAGGCTCGGGGGGCAGATGGGGAATTCAGGAGTGGATCACAGTCTGGCAGCTGAAGAGCATCACTGGTGTAAAGGCCACTTCCTATGGCTGTGTATAAAGGTTTGGGTGGAGACGCTCTAAAGAGATGGCTATACAGATGATCACACCATAAAACACAACTCTTCTACATCACTACATGACTATTCTGATACACACTCTACCAATTACATAATCCCCTACCAGCATGACTGCGGGGGGCTGATGCTGATGAACAGCAAGGATTAGGAGTAGAATGGTACACATTCCTATACTACACAGAAGGCCACCCACCATCAATGGGGTTTGTGTATGTATTCAAAAGACACGTGGTTAACATGTACTCTACAGATTTCTAGCCTTAAGCACAACAATGACAATAAACAGTATGTTCAGAACCTCAAGTGCATATGAAAAGAGCATAACATAAAAAAATACACAACGTTGTGCATCCCTTGTGAAAAGTGTATTCCAAAAATGAGAGTTTTACATTTCAATTCTATATAATATCTATTTTATATGCATATAACATCAACAGAAAAGTGACAGGTACTACGACTGTGGAGCTCTAGTAAAAGAACAGGGCTGCCTGGGTGTAGATTTGGAAATTATAACCACAATCCCCCCACAAAAGTGACAATATTTGAAATGCCAATACAATCAGAATGGAGTAAGTAAATTATTAAACTCTGTTTGACCTGCATTCACTTGAATAGTGTTTATATAAAAAAAGTTAAAAAAAGGTATAATAATAATAATAATAATAATAATAATAATCTGATGTTTTAGCCTTTGTTGCCATATTCTGAACATAAAAAGACACTTATTTTCAAAATGAAACAGCTCTGGACTGCAGGTAGGCCAGTCTAGCATCTGATTACAGTGATTCTGTTGGAACACGGACAGAACGTTTCCTGGTGAGTTGAAATACGCACGACGTCTCTGAAAAAGACGGCGTCTAGAAGGCAGCACATATCACTCAAACTGTGTGCAGTGGTAATGGTGCCTTCGTAGGCGACCCTGGCTACTGGACTACACTGATAACAGTCTGGATTGTTTTATACTTTGTTGACCTGGAGTTTACAATGCTTATCACTTTAATTTCAGATGAGCTAAAGCCCAGAGTGTCAGCAGTGCTTCTGGAAGCTGTTGACATATGACTGCCACTGTTCATAATCAAATCAAACTTAATGTCTTTAAACTGCCTTTGTGAATAAGGCAAAGAACGGTGAAAACAAGATGTCAACAGAGTCATTCAGAGTGGCCAGATATGAAATGGTCAATAGAAAAACTCACCCAGACAGATTTCTTTACAATGATGGTGATGGGAAGCGGGGATCCCAATATCTACAATGTCATTTTATTTACTATCCAAAACTATCAGTATATTAGTATTTTATATGTAATGTTGATTGATTGATTGTAGATTTGTAAACATATCTGCTGACTAGTTTGGTTACTCTGTATGTACCTCTCCACCTTTAATGTATATGTAAAAATATTATTTTATGCCAAAACTTGCCATTAAACTTCTCAGACGTCTGGTTCCTGTCACCCCACTGTGAATAATTCTGTGTGTAAGCTTTTCTAGAATACAGCATTTCACATCAAACCACTCTGAATAACTTTGTTAACACCTTATCTATTTTATTATGCAGAATTTAAAAAACTATTTAATATAAATTTACTTCACTCGCAAAGCCAAAGTACAAATAACACATTATATAGATATTGATCTCCTATTATTTTGATCTATAGATATTATCATTTTGCTATACTACTGAAACATTACCATGTAAATACACATTAGTTACATAGTAATTTATGATATGTCTATTTACATTACATTTCTGTTTATACTGACTGCTTCCACAGAACACTGAAATGTGAACTTCCTGTAACTTCTTGCCTGATGTGAGGTCCTATGTTTGTCAGGTACGAAGCTCTGTTACCGCCGCCAAAACATTGCATCACAGTACAATCGGCTTACTGTACCCGGACCTTAACAAACACACACTCAACGTGCATGTGTGGTTTGGGTGCTTGTCTAGCTTACGTTCCGAACTGTCAGCCCAGGACTCTCCCATCGCCCTGATCCCACATCTGATGACTTCCCCTCTGGGCCATGTGGGGCAGCATTAAGGTAATCCCTGGGGGCTTTTGCTTGACCCGCTGGAGAGGCTTAACTGAAAAGCACCAGCGAGGCCCTTTTTCCAGCCCAGAGAGCCCGGGGCCACCGCATGAGGCAGCCGAGGGAGGGGCGCGCAGGCCAAGAGGACCGAGGACGGGCAGCTCGGCTGGGGTGTTTTCCACAAGGGCAGCTGGGGGCCGGATGTTACGGGTGGTTAAGCTCTGGCCTCGTTTTAGCTCACTCAGCGGCTTTTTGATTGGTTGCGGCTTTTTCTCAATGGGCTGCTACGGTAAAGAGATGAACCACAGCATGAGAATGCCAGTTGCTTCTAAGATGGCTGATTGAAACTGGTGGGTACAGTCAGATTGTTGTACAATCTCTTTCAAAGGGTTCTTGAACTTCTTATCCACAAGGTTTCATATCTAACTTATGTCCAACAAAACTGATGGTCCACCATCTGTTAAAGACTTTTACACTGTTTCCAGAGAAGTGCCTTGGTTTATCTTCCTGTGTAGACCTAAATGGGTTGATCCCAACTGACATGTGTGGTGACTTGTGATATCAGTTTTACAAAATATTTAAAATTTTAATTATCTACTCAGCATTAAAACACATATTTTAAAGTATGTATGTATTTGTCATTCTTAATTGTTAGTGCTATCCACTTTTTTATTTGTAGCTTGATCTCATTTTTGTTAAATTAAAGCATGTTATTCTTATGCTAAGTGTTATTTAATGATGGCGATGGTCTATTGGGATCAAATTAACAAGCTAAATAAGAATTATAATTAAACCTTATCCATAGTGGAACAGTATTCATCATCGCAATATCAGGAGTTTGAATCTTAGTAATACTGCGGCCAAAAGGTTGCTAATTACTGCCTCATCATCAGCGATACTAATAAAACATAGGTCATTAATATCAGCCAACTAAGAAGTTGGACCGTAGATTGTATCTGTTATATCAGGGCGATCACAATGTGTTAAGAGGTATACAGGCTAATTAACATTTTGAAGACCCCAGATGTCACAACACAACTTTTCATTTTCAATTGTTTTGCCTACATGTGGTGCTGTAGCAAATTGGTTCAACATAGTTCTACAGTAACTATGTCTGGGATACCCTGTACTGTACAGCTAAACAAGTTCCCAAGTGGTGGGTGTAAAGAGTGAACTGGTGCTCACGTATACAACCAAAGAGGAAACAGGAGATGTGTAAGATCTCAATGAATGTGTGGAAAAGCGCATTACCAAACTAGAAAAGAGCATTTAAACTAAAGTGTTTATTACTATTGAAGCTAGTAGCAGGACCAATGTGGTGAGCGAGCTAGCAGAAATAGTATACGCACAAGTCTTCACAGCAAATGTATGAGAGAGTCAAGTTACATTAACAATGGCATCAAAAAATGTTTTAAAATTGTAAAAAAAAAAGACAAAAATATATATATATAAGTTCTAGGTCACTATTTAACCTAAGGCAAACGTATAACACCGCCCATGTTAGAGTCTTTATACCAGAAGGTCAATTTTTTTTGTAACTTCCACTAAAGCTCGTGTTCAGACTCATCTCAGAAGGATTTGATCTTCAGTCAATGGAAGCTATTGCACAAACTTGTGGGGTCCATGCTGCTGGAGCGCACACTGGCATTAAAACATAGGGACAACATAATCAAAGCATTCTTGCTGGCCTAGCCGTCTCAGACTGTATAATAAAAGTGTTCAGTATACTCTCTCTTATTTAAACACTAGTACTTTTCTTTGGGATGTCAATCCACAGAAACCTTATTGATGCTCTCAACAGCTCTACAGGCGCGGTAACAGAAACAAAGATCAAATGTAACTGACTTTATTTAGTCTTTATTGATTCTTTCTCTTTACAAGAGTTTTCTTACAACATCCTCTCATAAAATCCTTTCTTGCGCTGTATTTGTCAAATTAACAAGTCCGACCACAAAGAGTGAAACACCACAGCTGTGTCTGAGAAGTACAACTTTCTACTGAGACTGTGGTAGAACTTCCTTATAACACAAAACAAAGAGGAAAAAGCCGGAGACGATTTAAAGAGGGGAAAATTAACATTCTGCACTGTCGCATCTTTGCAGAGCAATTAAGTGCAAATTTAAGAGCTTTTGACTTGTTTTTCTCTAAGCAGAGGCACAAAACACTACATTCTGCAGACATGTACTAGTATTTACGGAACACTGCTTCTAGACCTTTAGAAAAAAACAGAAAGGGAAGAAAATAAGATTTGGATACAACAGAGTTTGTCTAAATCAGGGTGTCCAATCCTGATCCTGAAGATCTACCACAATGCAGAGTTTAGCTCCAACCCTGGTCCAGTAAATGAAGGCAACAATAATAAACAATCCAACACTGGATTTGGCTTCTTAGGTTTTTGAAGTCCTTTGTTATGTTTGCCATTATGGCAGATGTTTTAAAGGTTATACAACCTTACATATGTTACAAAGTAATGCATGTTGTAGATCTTGGGTTTCTAAAATACTTACTCATAACCCACAGCTATATCTGGTCTGGCACGTTATCATACATCCCCTTCACATCCTGCATCTCTTGCTTTCCTAATCATCAGATAAATCAGAGGAACTGAAATAATGGAATGCACATTTTCTTTATTTTTACTTGCACATCTACATGCCAATGCTGTGCAGCGTCTGCATTTCCTAAATTCTAGTAGCTGCTTTTTGGAAATTCTATGAGGGGGACTGATGATAAGGCACCGTACCAATCACTGGTTAGGAGGCAGACAGTAGTAATATCACAGTTCGTCTGTGCATTCAGACACCGATCTCTCTCGTTTCGCGCGGGCGGTGACGAAGTTGAGCAGGTCTATGGCCGTCACTACTCCAAACACCATCTGCTTCAGACTGGTGGAGCCATCTGACAAATCTGAGAACAGAGACAGTCAGAGCACAAATACTGTCACTGATAAAGGCTCACAGACTTCAGATCCAGAGGAAATGTAATAAAAAAAACTTTGCCCCAAAACAATAACACAGCAAGCAATGAATGAAAGATAGAAGAGGATCAGCTAGCAGGACTTCTGGGTTATTTTTATTTTATATTTTTTAATGGCCCCTTCAGATTTTTCTTATTAACAATGTTGGATTTGTTCCAATCTGTTCCTCTAGACCTGGGAGGTAAGCTCCAGTCCTGCAGGGCCAGAGACCCTCACATTTTGGTGGTTTTCCTTCTTAAACATACCTGATTCAGCAGAACACTGACAGATTCAGTAAGTGCGTTAGAAGCAGGAAAATAAACAAACTGTGCTGGATGCCGGCCCTCCAGGACCACAGTTACTGACAAAGCTCTGGGTCAAAGTCAAAGAGCACCCCTCATTTCTGACAATCCTTCCACTATGAGAAGACAAAATAAAACCATTGGGTAAGTGGAGGACTGACCACCCCAGAGTCCAGACCTCAACATTACTGAATGTGTTTGGGGTTACTTGCATGAGAAGCAGAAACTGAGCCAAATAGTGGACATACATACATACATACATACATACATACATACATACATACATACATACATACATACATACATACATACATACATACATACATACATACATACATACATACATACATACACACACACACACACACACACACACACACACACACACACACACACACACACACACACACACACACACACACACACACACACACACACACACATACATCCTCGCTGTCCTAAGTAAAACAAAAACATATTTTTAAACTTATAATGTAAGTCAATGGAACCAACAGAGCATTTCTATTGGTCCATGAACCGTTTAATTGTAACATAAATCTGTAATGTCATTTTTCTTTGGACAGCGACGAGATGTTTTCTAAATATATGCTGAGGGTAAGTCACGCCCATTTTGACAGGAAAGTAACTAAATGGAAGGTGACCTCAGACGTTTGCACAGTACTGTATGGGTTGGTAGACAAAGAGAAAAAGGGGAGAGAGAGAGAGATGCAGCAGAGCCACAGGAGAAGTGAACTAAGTAGAGTTAAAGGTCAGGATGGCCGTAATTCAAAACCCTACACTGCACAACAACACTGTATGATGAATCACTGTGCTCTACAAAGAGAGACAGAAAGTGGGTTAAGACTTACAGGACACAGTTAAAAGAGCACGCTGGATTTGAAGAGAACATCCAGTTGACACATTTACAAGAACATTTGCTCGTTGCTTGAATAGGGAGGGTTTGTTTAAAAGGATAAGATGACATCCTCTCTTATGTCACACTGACGTAAGAACATGATGGCTTGAACAGGCACTGCCAACTCATTACAAACAACAGGGTTTTTTCTAGAAGCACGTCAAAGACAACTCAACAGCAGTTTCTGCTAGTGAGACACTGAGAGCACAGATACTTCCTACAGTTCACTTCTCAGACTAACATGGTGGACATGGAAGCTGATGGAGAAACTACCAGTATTTCAATTATACTGCTATGAAGTTGTGTTACGCTTCACAGCCTATTAACACTGTACTGGAGAATCAGCAGTGATGATATGGAAAAAAGGGGGTTGCAATATTTTTAATTATATGCCGTATGTACCACAATACTTTGACACACAGACATATAGGGTTACGTTTATGAACTGATCAATTTAAATGATGATTATTATTATTATTATTTTTATTACAACATGTACATTTACCAGGGCGGCATCAAATCCACTGAAACAAAGATGCTGTTATTGTGATAAAACATGAAGTTGGTAAGGTGACCTACAGTAGAGAAGGCTAGTCTGCACGACGCCAATAACACTATTACATTGTCCACCTTAAGAGAGTGAGATAGAGAGCAGAATAACTCTCTTCTGCTGACTGCACAAATACCTGGATTAAAACAAAACATCCCCACAAACAGGCTTCTGAAACTGTGACTGGACAAGCTGAAGACCTAAAGGGCCACTGATTCACAGCCATTTGTGTCATTATCAGGTCAAATAATGACATGACAGACATTCATTTACTAAGATAACTTCCATCTTGATAAATATCGTGTTATGAGACAAAAACAAAGAAAAAAATATGAATTCTGCAAATCTACAACAGTCAGGGCTTGTGTAGCTCACTGCTCACAGTAAATAAGACTGTTCGCTTTAAGGCTTTGCATATCGCTGCCTTCTGTGATAGACACACTGCAAAAGAAACAATGAGTGTGTCTCAAAACCTAGTGAGGGTCTACATAGACAGCATATTACGTCATAGTATTCGCTCCTGACATGTAGGCTGTACCAATTCTTACATTCCTTAAACATGCTGTCTACTGAGAAACCTTATTTAGACCTGATTTTAAAGAAGCATCAAACGCTTGTTTTAGTGGTTTTAAAATGTGAGTTATTTTGATTCTCTCTGGTGTTTTAATGTGTTTCTGGTCATATAATCACACAAAACAGTTTTTATTTACAACTCTGTAACGAGTCATTAACCATTTTGCAGGTTTATTCTCAAGACATTAGCATTCATGCTAGCGGATTTTTAAGCCTTGGGCTATTGTTTTGGAGGCCAGCTGGTAGCTTAGCAACCAGCTAAACCACTGGTCACCTGCTGCAGTGGGCGCGAACAAGCCGTGACACAGTCTCTCTCTAACTAGAGCGTCTCAGTAATCTGTTTTATGAGGAGAGATGAGGAGAAAACACTGCTACTTACACAGCTGCCTACATAGACAGCCTACTTACACACTCACTAGGTTTTGAGACACACCCAATATCTTACGCAGCAGTAGCAATCACATTTGAAGACTGTATATAAAAAAAAACCAGGCCTATTTTTAGATCTTAAGATTAAATAAATAAATAAATAAATAAATAAAAATAGCTATTGTGCCACCTCTACTCACACTGAATCTGTTCATGCACCACCAGGGCGAAGTGATCTGTCTCCAGGATCCGAGAGAGCTTCCCCAGGTTATCAGTTAGACGAATCTGAAAGAAAGAACTTGTTAAAAATCATCAAACCTTTTCTGCAGTACCACCATATAAATATTAGCACTGTCAGAACATAATCTGCATCGTTTCAGCTTTTCGAGCTCATTACACTGTGTCAAAATTTCATTATGAATGGAACAAAAGACATGCTTCAAAATTACAAACAGCAAACAACCGAGTCATTACATTCAATTTAAACAATTTTGCTTTCACATGTACATTTCTGTAAAGTAAAGTAAATATAAAAAAATTATAGATTTTTGGTTCACTTTTGGTTCCCTAAAGAATCTTTCAGTAGGTGGTTATTTAAAGAACTGGTTTTGGAAACTTTTTAAAAAATGTTTAAAAAGAACCTCCACATCATGTAAAGCTTTTATACTAATTATACTAAAGTTTTCCCCCCAAAGACTGTATGTCCAGGCTAAGAGCTATGAGGAACCTTAGTTTTTAAGAGCACAGCACTGGCAGCAGGTCAGGTACAGACCACAGTGGATGTTTGTGACCCACCTGTTTGAACTGCTTGTAGAGCACTTTGCTGACGGGGTCAGACGGCTTGACTTTTCCAGCTAGCACTGATGCCAACATGTTCCCCAGGGTGACCATACCAAGAATCACCCTAAACACACACAGCAGAGACGATACTGAATTAATCAATTACATGTTTACCTTTTCAAGTATCTAGTTAAAGCATGGATGTCCAAAGTCACGGCATCACTCGTAAGAATACGTTATTGGTGGTCGGTCGGTACTCTGTAATTATTCCTTTCACCTGATGGTGGCAGCAGTGCGTACAAGAACAGTGTGTTTAACCGCTGTTTTAGCAAATAAACTTTTCTGACTGGCAATTTTACGAGAGATGGACGTCAGAATATTTTTCAGAAGAGACGCTGCACATCACTCTAGACCTTCTGGAAGTTTTTGAAGCATCACTGACTAGAAGTGAACACGGCAGCTCTAAATCAGAGCTTCTCACGAATACAAATGAGCCACAGTAAAACTGCTACAAGGTTAAATATACATTCATCTGTCCGTCAAGCTTTAAATAAAACAATACATGCTTATTATAAACTTTACATGTTCATGTTAAATCTGCACCAGCGTTAGCTCACCGCCAACATGGAAATCCTTTTAAATGGTACGAAAGTAGCAGTATTTCTCATCAAAGATTTGAAATAAATGTAATTTAGTTCAGTATACATACACAGTGAAAATAACAGTGGAATAGCTCAGGACCTGGTATCAGTGTGCGAGCATTGATCTAACAGGTTTTTTTCCAATTAGTTGATTCATCTTACGTATAATGTTTGTATTAGGATTTTTTTTTATTGTGGCAGAGAGTCATTTGAGAAGCAGCTATGTGTGTTGTAAAGCTTTCGCTGTATCGAGAACAGTCTTATGTTCTACACTGTACGATTAAAAAAGGTTAGCAATGAGACTTTTCTAGTGACACTACTGAAAGAAACATGATACACGTGTTAATAATCTTAAAATAATCTGATAAGATCAGATAAACAGGTAAACAGGTGCTGTCCTGCTGCTGTGTTGATGAAGCTCTACGCGATGTTTGAGCTTCAAGGTCTTCTGTATATCAGTTGTACTGTTGTGATCATCTCCACTGTTCAGAGCTGACAGAGCACCACACTGTTGTGCTTTTGTGTGAAACACTCCCACAACTTACACACTAGATACACACTAGTGATTGTTTGTAGCTGCAGCTTGTGCTCTGGATAAATCTATGCTTTCAGTAGACGCAGCCAGCTTTGTGATGCACGTTATGCTGATCGATTAGGTCGACGCGCCGCCCCAGCCTTAGCTCGCATGTGTGAGACTCACCCAGACTCATCTACGACAGGCGCCTGGTCAAAACCCTTTTCTTTCAGGATCTTGATGGTTTTTTGACAGGATACTGTGGGCAACACCGTGAGAGGAGCAGAGAGGTTCAGACTTTGCAACCTAAGATTCCACCACCTGAAAAACAGACAGACAGAAAGAACATCTGTTAAAATGTGTGATGTGATGCATCTTCCTCACAATGACTGGCACTACTCAACACTGATTAAACCACAGTGCAGCGCACATCATCACTAAGATTAAAGAAAAATTATTACAACAGCTTTTTAAAACATTTCTGCACAATCCACTCATTTAGATTAAACAGAGTCAGAGCGGTTTGATATAAAATGCTTTGTTTTAGAGGAAGAACAAAATCAGAATTGTTTGGAATATTAACAGGAACCAGACATCTAAAGCTATCACTGTCGTGATATTTTTAAAATAAGGCTTTTGGCTAAAATCTGTTTTTTTTAAATAAGGGCCTATTTTACTCATTTTCTATGTTGATAGTTTTTGGGGGGTCTACTTTAATAGATTTACATGCCCTAATATTCCCAAAACACGTCATTTTTACTGTATATCTGTAATCACTCTTTCTCTGTTCTGATTGGTCAACCAGCAGAGCAGCTCTGCCTCTACACAGGCTTCAGTAGTGGCTGTGTGTTGTGTGAGGGTGTAACAAGTTTGCTGGTAGGCGGCCAGTAAGGATTGTGTTACGAAATGTTGTCACCTTGTAACAGAGAAAAAGGGCGATATAAACTTGCCTTACTGCCACATCAGCCCCCACAGCTCCAGGGCAAAACTAAACAAATGAAGAACCGTCTTGGCTATTTATTTAATCTCATTGTCTTTGTTTAGTTTTTTAATACAGTGTTCTAGGGTTAAGACTAAACAACAAACAGTACTAAAAACAAAAGCATACACATGAAAATAAGTTCTCACCAGGGCTTGGTAACCATGATGTCTTCCTCTGTGAGAAAGCCTTTCTGGAACATCCATTTGTCACTCAAGAACTTAGACCTGGAGAAGAAGAGAGGGGGCAGTTACTCTCCAACCCCTTGTTTTAAAACCAAAGTGACAGAAAAAATCTCCAAAGTCGAGCTTTACAACAACAACAACGTCATGTTCTCCTTACATGTAGTTGCGGATTGAGTCAGGGAGGATGACCACGCACCGCTGACCTTCCTTCAGCTCCTTGGCCACCTTTACTGCTGCAGCCATAGCTGTGCCTGAGCTACCACCTAAAGAGACCAGGTCAGAGACGGAGGTTCATCCAAAGATTACCTACAAGTTCCATTTAAGCTAATTTAGTTTGTCTGTTTTGAGCGAACAAGCGATGGAAGATTATACTGAACTAATAATCTCTCAGATGGAAAAAAAAACAACACAGAGTGGCTTAAGTTGGTTTAGCTGGTCACCCAGGTGGCCATGCTAGCATCATATATATATATTCCACTTTATCCTGCAAGTTGGGGTCACGAGGGGGCTGGAGAAAATCCCAGCATCATCGGGCGAAGGCAGGGTAAACTATGGACTGGTCACCAGTCCATTGCATGGCCAACATACACACACTCACACCTACGGGCAATTTGGAATGACCCATCAACCTAACATGCATGTGTTTGGACTGTGAGAGAAAACAGGAGAACCCGGAGGAACCCACTCAAACACAGGAAGAACATACACACTCCACACAGAACAGCCCAGACCGGAAATCCAACCCAGATCATCTTACTGTGAGGCGACAGTGCTGACCACTACACCACCATACTGACCACTACACCACCATACTGACCACTACACCACCACACTAACCACCATACTAACCACTACACCACCATACTAACCACCATACTAACCACTACACCACCATACTAACCACTACACCACCATACTAACCACCATACTAACCACTACACCACCATACTAACCACTACAACACCGTACTAACCACTACACTAACCACTACACCACCATACTGACCACTACACCACCGTACTGACCACTACACCACCATACTGACCACTACACCACCGTACTGACCACTACACCACCATACTAACCACTACACTAACCACTACACCACCATATTAACCACTACACCACCGTACTAACCACTACACCACCATACTGACCACTACACCACCATACTGACCACTACACCACCATACTGACCACTACACCACCATACTGACCACTACACCACCGTACTAACCACTACACCACCGTACTGACCACTACACCACCATACTGACCACTACACCACCATACTGACCACTACACCACCGTACTAACCTCTACACCACCGTACTAACCACTACACCACCGTACTAACCACTACACCACCGTACTGACCACTACACCACCGTACTGACCACTACACCACCGTACTGACCACTACACCACCGTACTTACCACTACACCACCGTACTAACCACTACACCACCGTACTGACCTCTACACCATCGTACTGACCACTACACCACCGTACTGACCACTACACCACCGTACTGACCACTACACCACCGTACTGACCACTACACCACCGTACTAACCACTACACCACCGTACTAACCACTACACCACCGTACTGACCACTACACCACCATACTGACCACTACACCACCATACTGACCTCTACACCACCATACTAACCACTACACCACTGTACTAACCACTACACCACCGTACTAACCACTACACCACCGTACTGACCACTACTATATATATATATATATATATATATATATATATATATACACACACACACACACATTTATTGTATGAAATTTTCTTAATGTGAAGTATAAAAGTCCTATAAAAGTGAGTGAATGGGAAGCTAATGTTCTAGTATAACTAAAATTTGTACATCATACCACAGAGCAGCCCCTCGTCTTTGATGAGCATGCGGGCCATAGCAAAAGACTCTTCATCGTTGGACTTGTACCAACTGTCCACAACCTTAAAAAGAAAACAAAAACACAGAGAAATGAAACTGATGAGATCTGACCTCTTTTTTCTGCACTATCATATGTAGATTTGTTCTTTTACAGTGTGGTATTGTATGAGTGGTAATTGCCATATTTTCTGTTCTTTAAAGAGAAAAAAAGAAAAAGATAAATAGATATACACTATATATAGGAAACACACTTCAAAAGAAAATCAGTCCTCACGCCTCGCGCTGGCAAAGGGTTTAAATTTTGTACCAGGGCTGACATCTAGTGGCAACTTAATGTACAACAAAAAAGACCATCACAGAGCTGTAGGGTCTTACGGACGGGTGTGATTATTAAAATACACGGATATCCAAACTCCTTGCGCAATGTAATTAATTACAGGAGATTAAAATCTCATCCTTTTAGATGAGTGTCTGACTGAACATCTGAGGTAGAACCGCAGAGGCTTCACAGGCAGCTGATACCGCACCTCATGGTAAGTGAAAAGCCACACAGATCTGAGAGCCATTGAACAAGGAGGCTTGTAATATGAAGGTGCTATTTGGCTTCATGCACATAATTTAATCATTCAGTCTTTGAGTAATTAAGCATTAGTGCATTCAGGTTTGATGCGAAATGATTTGTTGTAGTGAAACTTGCCAACTTTGATTTGTTTACAGTGGTAATTATAGGAACCAGAGGTCGTAAACATTTCCATTTTATTTACCATTTAAAAGCAAGCAGTTAACCCACACGCATCATCTGATTTTTTATGTGCAATGTTGACTGTGGTAACGCTGGAAAAATTCATTTTCTTCCCCCCCCCCCACTCTTTACACGTACCCATTCTGCAGCGACGATATCTGTTTCAGCCAAACTCTTACCTCAAAACTTCAGTACAACAATGTCTCAGACGTCAGGCAGCATAACAGTAGTAACCATATAAAACAGAAACTTTCTGTGAGGGAGCTTTTCTGTTTTTAGAATATTTGCCATTCAGGGTAGAATTGCTTTTATAAGTTGCATAGAAGAACATGCCAAAACAGAACCAAATAGGAAAAGGGGACGGGAGAAAAAAGAAAAAAAAACAGTAAATAAATAAATAAATAAATAAATACATAGATAAAAAAATGAACAACACCACCACTAACAGAAATAAATAAATAAAATAAAAAACAATGAATAACTAAATCCTTAATGCAACATTGAACCGAGTCAGCTAAACTAAGTCTTTCCTGATATATATAGTGCAAAATAATATCCCAACCACTAGTTTCACCTCAGACACTTTAAATGTCTGATTCCCACCACAGTGAACAATTCTGAACACTAAGTTTCTCTAGAACGCATTTCACATCAAACCACTCTGAAGGACTTTGTTCACAACTTAATCATTTACTCATGCACAAAGTCTGTGATCACACTAATGTTGACAGATGGCACACGAGCAGTGAAAAAAACCCTTCAATCTTAGCATTTTAACTAAGCCTGCATAGCCACAGATTTGATATGCATCCGATCCAAGACCATATGTGGTTACAAGTGGTTCAGGTAGGATTTGTAAAGATCAGATTGATGTCAATCCAGCTCTGAAAACATCAGCTCGGTGTCACACTACATGTGAGGTGCTAGACTGGACACATATCTCACTTTTCTCTTATAAAAGAAGTTTGGAGTTGTAATCAGGCCCAATTAAAGCTTCATGATTCATGTGACACTATTCAGTAGGAGGTGCGCAGGCAGGTCATTAAAGGGGCACAGATTACTTTACACTAGAGACAGCTACAGATCACTTACAACTGAGTGATCGCAAACGAACAACAAGGCTTTAAGAAAACACATTAAAGGTGCCAGAGAACGCTTTTCTGCATTTCCATCTTGGTTCACAAATTTTTCATTCCACCTTAAAATGGTGACAAAGTTATATTCCAACGTCTACAGCATTTAAGGTGGAACGGAACAGTTGATTAAGAAGCCGGAGAACAGGAAGCCAATTTGAGCCTCGAGAGAAGATGAACATCACACATGTTTGGAAAGAGATGTTTGGAAATGGCATGTAAAAGTGCTGACGTCCCCCTCAAAGACCGGAAAGGTTGATTTCTGCACGTATAGCCCACCAGTGCTGGGGGGAATGAGGGCTGTTACGTAACAGTCCTCTTTTACAAACACAGGATTTGTATTTGAGGAAGCAGATGACACCATGGGTGTGTCTCAAAACCTAGTGAGGGTCTACATAGGCAGCATTTTATGTCATACTATGCACTCCCGACATGTAGACTGTCCCAGTTCTTACATACCTTAAACATGCTGTCTACTGAGAAACCTTATTTAGACCTGATTTAAAGAAGGCATCGAACGCTTCCTCAGCCGCTAAAACAATCCCATGATGCAGCGCAGGCTAATCTACGAGCAGTGAAGTGGTTTTAAAATGTGCGTTATTTTGATTCTCTCTGGTGTTTTAATGTGTTTCTGGTCATATAATCACACAAAACAGTATTTTATTATTAACTCTGCAACAAGTCGTTTACCATTCAGCAGTTTTCTACTCAAGCCATTAGCATTTATGCTAGCAAATTTTTAAGCCTTGTTTTGGATAGCCGGCCGGTAGCTTAGCAACCAGCTAAACCACCAGTCGCGTGCTGCAGTGGGCGGGAACAAGCCGTGACACAGTCTCTCTCTAACTAGAGCATCTCAGTAATCTGTTTTATGAGGAGAGACGTCAGACAGAACGCTGCTACTTAAACAGCTACCTACATAGACAGCCTACTTAGACACTCACTAGGTTTTGAGACACAGCCCGTACGTCAGTTGTATTAAAGGAACTCTAATTATTAAAGTGTGATGATGTTAATACTGGTCGCCATTCTATAGCCTCTCTAAGCAGATCACTTGGATCACTCACAGATCTGTCCAGCACAGTCGGGATGAAATCATATCCAATGCCCTCCACCTCATACTGCGTCTTATCTGTCTGATTCAGCTCCTCAGGCTCAGCCAGGATCGATCCCTCTGGATCCACACCAATGATCTGATGACAAACATATAGCATTAGCATTTTTATCTCTGCTCTTCACCACATTCTCTTTACTGCAATTTATGCCCCAGTTATAAATTATTAGTAACATTAACAAACATTAATTCTGCAATAATATGTATAGGAGTGTGTTCTCTGTAGAGCATGTGTTAATGTATCTCTTTTATTAAAAAAAATCATGGTAACGGACCAGAGAAGGCTTTTGTATTGCTTGTTAAACAATAATTTTGCAGGACATACATGGAAAGTAAGATTTCTAATATGATGCTGGTGATGTGCGAGTTGTCAGATTTAAATTAATAAGTAAGAAATGACAAGTGATTCAAAATGAAATTGCTGCTCATCAAACTACAGAAGAACAGCACTAACAGTGCTCTTGTTAAATTTAATAAACATTTCACAACCATCACAACACTGATCACTGCTCAATAAATATTTAATGTTGAGTCTAAAAGCTGGTGCACAAGCCACAGTAACTTCAGGCGCCTTCACCTTAACATTGGGGCATTTTTCCTTCAGCTTGCGGGCGATGCCGGTGATGGTGCCTCCTGTGCCAGCTCCTAACACCAGCATGTCCACTTTCCCTGAAAAAAGGAGGTAAAAGCAGTAACAGGAGTGTGCTTAACACCAGGTAACCAAAGAGAAAGTGAACAAAAAGTTTTACACTTACACTTTTACACTAATACGTTTGTAATCTAACAGTCGCAACTGAGGCTAATGTAGCTAACAAATACTAATACTACTCATAACAAACAAATAATAATAACAACAACACTAACACATATGAAATGGAGCAGATAATAAAAAATAAATAAATAAATAAATAGAATTGACAAACAATCTGCCAAATCCCACTAACTAAAAGAATGAAACAGGTCGTCGGGAACAGTATTTAGGGAAATTGGGGCCATAACAGGAGATTGCTTGCCTCATCACTTAATCTGGGCAGCAAGCATGAAGAGCAAATAATGAAAGCTTTTAGATTAACACCATGCAACCTGCGTGCCTAAATTAGGGGTGATTTTGGGGACACCGGGGGCAGGAGGTGGCACAGGGCACACTGTAGAAAGCAAAGCCAAATCTCAAAATGGACAGTAAACAAACAGACGAAAGAACTTGACATCGCTGCAAACAGCAGTGGCAGAGATTACTGAAACTTAATACCAAATCAAGTCCTAACCATCACACTGTTCCAGTATCTCCTCAGCGGTGGTGTCATAGTGAGCAAGGGGGTTGCTGGGATTGCGGTACTGATCTAGGATGTGGGAGTTGGGGATTTCGTTCTTCAGGCGCCAGGCCACGCCCACATGGGACTCCGGCGAATCAAAGCGGGCGCTGGTGGGAGTTCGGACAATCTCAGCTCCCAGAGCTCTTAACACGTCCACCTGAACACAGATCATACAAATACATTACTCATCTAAATCACATACATCATCATCACACATACAATTATCATCACACACACAATCATCATCACATCACAATTATCAATCATCACATCACAATTATCAATCATCACATACACAATTATCGATCACATACACAATTACCATCACACACATAATAATCAATCACTACAATTATCAATCATCACTTACACAATTATCAATCACATACACAATTACCATCACACACATAATAATCACCACAATTATCAATCATCACATACACAATTATTAATCACATACACAATTATCATCACACACACACTAATCAATCACCACATCACAATTATCAATCATCACATACACAATTATCATTACACACACACACAATTATCATCACATACAGAATTGTCATCACATACACAATTATCATCACACACAATTATCACATGAAGAATTATCATCATCACACACAATTATCATCTCATACACAATTATCATCACACACACACAATTATCATCTCATACACAATTATCACATACAGAATTATCATCATCACACACAATTATCATCTCATACACAATTATCACACACACACACATTTATCATCTCATACACAATTATCACATAAAGAATTATCATCTCATACACAATCATCACACACACACACAATTATCATCTCATACACAATTATCATCACACACAATTATCATCTCATACACAATTATCATCACACACAATCATCATAATCACACACAATCATCATAATCACACACAATTATCATCTCATACACAATTATCATCATCACACACAATTATCATCACACACACACAATTATCATCTCGTACACAATTATCATCATCACACACAATTATCATCTCGTACACAATTATCATCTCATACACAATTATCATCATCACACACAATTATCATAATCACACACAATTATCATCTCATACACAATTATCATCATCACACACAATTATCATCATCACACACACAATTATCATCTCGTACACAATTATCACAAAGAATTATCATCACACACACAATTATCATCTCATATACAATTATCATCATCACACACAATTATCATCACACACACACACAATCATCATCTCGTACACAATTATCATCATCACACACAATTATCATCACACACACACAATCATCTCGTACACAATTATCATCATCACACACAATTATCATCATCACACACAATTATCATCTCATACACAATTATCATCATCACACACAATTATCATCTCATACACAATTATCACACACAATCATCATCACACACACACACAATTATCATCTCATACACAATTATCATCACACACACGATTATCATCTCATACACAATTATCACACACAATCATCATCACACACACACACAATTATCATCTCATACACAATTATCATCACACACACAATTATCATCTCATACACAATTATCACATGAAGAATTATCATCATCACACACAATTATCATCTCATACACAATTATCACATGAAGAATTATCATCACACACAGTTATCACGTACAGAATTATCATCACACACAATTATCATCTCATACACAATTATCATCACACACACAATTACCATCTCATACACACAATTATCACATAAAGAATTATCATCACACACACAATTATCACATACAGAATTATCATCACACACACAATTATCATCTCATACACAATTATCATCACACACACAATTACCATCTCATACACAATTATCATCACACACAATTATCACAAAGAATTATCATCACACAAAATTATCATCACATACACAATTATAGGAGAGTATAATTCTTTTACCTTCTCCAAACTCATCTTCTCAGGCATGACAATTATGCAGCGGTAGCCTTTAACAGCAGCAGCAAGAGCAAGACCAATACCTGATACACAGGGTTTCAGAAAGTCAAAAAACAACAATAACATCTGATAATAAACCGCAACACATTAAATCTATACTGAACAGCCAAGAACCTCCTGACACGCTTTCTAACTACTGAACTCACACAGCTTTTATAATCTCCACTGATCTACACAGTTAATCTGACTTGATAACACAGACTAAGAGTACAAACAGAAGACGGTGTACTTTAATGAAGCAGATGTATGTATGCATAACTAGACCAGTAAGTAAGTAAATAAATGACTATACTAGGTCCACTGCAACAACAAAAGTTCTTTTGTGTTTTCACAAGAAATATAATAAAATCACTTTATTAGGAACACCTCTTTGTGTTTACACTTATTGTGAATTTTATATAAGATCCACTTACCAAACAGAGGCACTTAGGCTACAGTCTGTAATGGTAGAACTACAACTATCTGTTTCTCTGCATACTTTGTTAGCCCTCTTTCACCCAGTTCTTCATGGCCAATGGGATACAGGACCACCACCATATTATTTGGGTGCTGCAGTGATGTTGACATAGCTCAACAAGGTAGGAGTGGACAGTGAGTGGACACAGACAGCAGCACTGCTGTGTCTGATCCACCCACACCAACACATCACCAACACACCACCACCACCACCACCACCACCACCACGTCAGTGTCACTGCAGTGCTGAGAATAAACCACCACTCAAGTAATACCTGCTCTGTGGGGGTCCTGACCACTGAAGAAAGGGGATAACTAAGTATACAAAGAAACAGATGGACGACAGTCTGTGAGGGTAGAACTATAAAGTGCTCCTATGTGGTATGTGAAGTTAATTAAATTAATAATTATTGTAGATACAAGATGTTTTTAGTTAAGTGTTTGGGAGTGTATTCAAAGGTATCAGACTTATGATTACATTTGATCAATATTTCAGACCTATCATTTATGATGTTCTCATTATACTTGAGAAGTTTGAACTCTGTGAAAGGCTTTGCATAGTTTGTTATAATGTAGTTATATCATTTTGTATTATTGGACCATTAAAAAAACAGCAATCAACAAAATAATACGCTGATATTGATTACAGATATAATCACTCCATCATCAAACACAGTGAACTGACGCATCACATTCACAGACAGACACTCAGATTACCAGTGTTTCCAGATGTGGGTTCTATTATAGTGTCTCCAGGTTTGAGGATGCCTGCTCTCTCTGCATCCTCCACCATCCGCAGACTGATCCTGTCCTTCACACTACCGCCCGCATTGAAGAACTCACATTTCGCCACTGTGCACACGAAGGCACCCACAAACACACACCATTTAAACACACATAGTAAAACCAAAGTTTAACCATAGAGACAAACGATTAGGGATCTATATGCTGTTTTGTGAAGGACTGTATTGTCTGCATACTCACACAGCTCACACTTCAGTCCAAAAGCCTTGTTAATCTTGTTGATGCGAACCAAGGGCGTGTCCCCGATTCGCCCAAGGACATTGGGCAAGATGCTCGGAGCAGCCGTCCTTCAAAAGTGGAGAAAACCCAATTTAAATACAGCACAGTTGCCCAACCTTGTGCATCAGCTTAAACCCTTAAACTTATTTCTTTGCCTTCAGCACTCTTTAAAACTTTGTGTCCTATAAAAGGTTCTTTGAATAACGTTAGATGAATCATTTTTTTGTTTCCTAAAGAACCATGTTAATAAAGGAGATGGGAGTCGCTCAAAGCTTCTTTAGGTAACCCAACAATCATCAAGAGCCGATTCTTAGCTAGAATTCGTTCTGAACTGTAATCTATAGTGATGATCTATCAAACATGATCTATTCACTATGAACTGTAATCTATAGTGATGATCTATCTATCTACAGAACATGATCTATTCACTATGAACTGTAATCTATAGTGATGATTTATCTACAGAACATGATCTATTCACTATAAACTGTAATCTATAGTGATGATCTATCTATCTACAGAACATGATCCATTCACTATGAACTGTAATCTATAGTGATGATCTATGTATCTACAGAACATGATCTATTCACTATGAACTGTAATCTATAGTGATGATCTATCTACAGAACATGATCTATTACCTATGAACTGTAATCTATAGTGATCTATCTATCTACAGAACATGATCTTTTCACTATGAACTGTAATCTATAGTGATGATCTATCTATCTACAGAACATGATCTATTACCTATGAACTGTAATCTATAGTGATGATCTATCTATCTACAGAATATGATCTATTCACTATGAACTGTAATCTATAGTGATGATCTATCTATCAAACATGATCTATTCACTATAAACTGTAATCTATAGTGATGATCTATCTATCTATCTATCTATCTATCTATCAAACATGATCTATTCACTATGAACTGTAATCTATAGTGATTATCTATCTACAGAACATGATCTATTCACTATGAACTGTAATCTATAGTGATGATCTATCTATCAAACATGATCTATTCACTATAAATTGTAATCTATAGTGATGATCTATCTATCTATCAAACATGATCTATTCACTATAAATTGTAATCTATAGTGATGATCTATCTATCTATCAAACATGATCTATTCACTATGAACTGTAATCTATAGTGATGATCTATCTATCTACAGAACATGATCTATTCACTATGAACTGTAATCTATAGTGATGATCTATCTATCTACAGAATATGATCTATTCACTATGAACTGTAATCTATAGTGATGATCTATCTATCAAACATGATCTATTCACTATAAACTGTAATCTATAGTGATGATCTATCTATCTATATATCTATCTATCTATCTATCAAACATGATCTATTCACTATGAACTGTAATCAATAGTGATGATCTATCTATCTACAGAACATGATCTATTCACTATGAACTGTAATCTATAGTGATGATCTATCTATCTACAGAACATGATCTATTCACTATGAACTGTAATCTATAGTGATGATCTATGTATCTACAGAACATGATCTATTCACTATGAACTGTAATCTATAGTGATGATCTATCTACAGAACATGATCTATTACCTATGAACTGTAATCTATAGTGATCTATCTATCTACAGAACATGATCTTTTCACTATGAACTGTAATCTATAGTGATGATCTATCTATCTACAGAATATGATCTATTCACTATGAACTGTAATCTATAGTGATGATCTATCTATCAAACATGATCTATTCACTATAAACTGTAATCTATAGTGATGATCTATCTATCTATATATCTATCTATCTATCTATCAAACATGATCTATTCACTATGAACTGTAATCTATAGTGATGATCTATCTATCAAACATGATCTATTCACTATAAACTGTAATCTATAGTGATGATCTATCTATCTATATATCTATCTATCTATCAAACATGATCTATTCACTATGAACTGTAATCTATAGTGATGATCTATCTATCTATCAAACATGATCTATTCACTATGAACTGTAATCTATAGTGATTATCTATCTACAGAACATGATCTATTCACTATGAACTGTAATCTATAGTGATGATCTATCTATAGAACATGATCTATTCACTATGAACTGTAATCTATAGTGATGATCTATCTATCAAACATGATCTATTCACTATAAATTGTAATCTATAGTGATGATCTATCTATCTATCAAACATGATCTATTCACTATGAACTGTAATCTATAGTGATGATCTATCTATCTACAGAACATGATCTATTCACTATGAACTGTAATCTATAGTGATTATCTATCTACAGAACATGATCTATTCACTATGAACTGTAATCTATAGTGATGATCTATCTATAGAACATGATCTATTCACTATGAACTGTAATCTATAGTGATGATCTATCTATCTATAGAACATGACCTATTCACTATGAACTGTAATCTATAGTGATGATCTATCTATCTATAGAACATGACCTATTCACTATGAACTGTAATCTATAGTGATGATCTATCTATCTATCTATCTATCTATCTACAGAACATGATCTATTCACTATGAACTGTAATCTATAGTGATGATCTATCTATCTATCTATCTATCTATCTACAGAACATGATCTATTCACTATGAACTGTAATCTATAGTGATAATCTATCTATCTATCTATCTACAGAACATGATCTATTCACTATGAACTGTAATCTATAGTGATTATCCATCTATCTAGAACATGATCTATTCACTATGAACTGTAATCTATAGTGATGATCTATCTATCTATCTATCTATCTATCTATCTATCTATCTATCTATCTATCTATCTACAGAACATGATCTATTCACTATGAACTGTAATCTATAGTGATAATCTATCTATCTATCTATCTATCTATCTATCTATCTATCTATCGAACATGATCTATTCACTATGAACTGTAATCTATAGTGATGATCTATCTATCTATCTATCTATCTATCTATCAAACATGATCTATTCACTATGAACTGTAATCTATAGTGATGATCAATCTTTCAACAGAATATGATCTATTCACTATGAACTGTAATCTAGTGATGATCTATCTATCTATCTATAGAACATGACCTATTCACTATGAACTGTAATCTATAGTGATGATCTATCTATCTATCAAACATGATCTATTCACTATAAACTGTAATCTATAGTGATGATATATCTATCTATCAAACATGATATATTCACTATAAACTGTAATCTATAGTGATGATATATCTATCTATCAAACATGATATATTCACTATAAACTGTAATCTATAGTGATGATCTATCTATCTATCTATCTATCTACAGAACATGATCTATTCACTATGAACTGTAATCTATAGTGATGATCTATCTACAGAACATGATCTATTCACTATGAACTGTAATCTATAGTGATGATCTATCTACAGAACATGATCTATTCACTATGAACTGTAATCTATAGTGATCTATCTATCTATCTATCTATCCATCTATCTATCTACTGAACATGATCTATTCACTATGAACTGTAATCTATAGTGATGATCTATCTATCTATCTATCTATCTATCTATCTACAGAACATGATCTATTCACTATGAACTGTAATCTATAGTGATGATCTATCTATCTACAGAACATGATCTATTCACTATGAACTGTAATCTATAGTGATCTATCTATCTATCTATCTATCTACCTATCTATCTACAGAACATGATCTATTCACTATGAACTGTAATCTATAGTGATGAATCTACAGAACATGATCTATTCACTATGAACTGTAATCTATAGTGATCTATCTATCTATCTATCTATCTATCTATCTATCTATCTATCTATCTACAGAACATGATCTATTCACTATGAACTGTAATCTATAGTGATGATCTATCTATCTACAGAACATGTTCTATTCAATATGAACTGTAATCTATAGTGATCTATCTATCTATCTATCTATCTATCTATCTATCTATCTATCTATCTATCTATCTATCTATCTACAGAACATGATCTATTCACTATGAACTGTAATCTATAGTGATGATCTATCTATCTACCGAACATGATCTATTCACTATGAACTGTAATCTATAGTGATGATCTATCTATCTATCTATCTATCTATCTATCTATCTATCTATCTATCTATCTATCTATCTATCTATAGAACATGACCTATTCACTATGAACTGTTATCTATAGTGATGATCTATCTATCTACAGAACATGATCTATTTACTATGAACTGTCATCTATAATGATCTATCTATCTATCTATAGAACATGATCTATTCGCTATGAACTGTAATCTATAGTGATAATTATCTACAGAACATGATATTATTATCTTCATATTTTTCAATATGAGAACATGTGATGTTATAGAGAAACTTATTTGCATATTTTCTTTTTATTCTAATTCACGATTTTATTTTATTTTTGTTTTCATGGTTACATTTGAAAGTTTTGACTCATCCCAACCCCAGATATCTATTTTTGTTTATTGACAGTGGTTTCCATGATGAGAGAAAGATATTATATCTATGGAAACATGTTTTATCCACTCACCTGGGTGTGTGTGTGTGGGGAGAATCAGTGTATGGCCCTCCGAGGCTCCAGGTGCACTTGCTGCTCAGGTCAGGACGGATCCATTTCCTCTCAGTGGACCCCTTGTCACCAGAAAAGCTTAGTTTGTCTTTCTCAATGCTTTCTGGGTGGTTTATCTGTAGGGGTCCATCACTGACTTTGACACTGGTGGTACCCTTTTTGCCAGTGAAGGGGCAGGTGGGGCTGGGGGTACCGTTCTCTTTGGTGGAGGGCACTGAGGGCATGCTTGTCTGGACAGGGGCAAAGAGAAAAGCCACTTTTACTGAAACATCCCAGCAAACTGTAAACAGAACCACAAATTCAATCAGTCGATCAGTCATGACACGTGTACCGTCTGATGTTCAGTTCTTTAACGTCGCTAACAGGAATTCAAAATCCAGTTACCATAAAAATGCCTCAAAACTGTGCAGCTTTTAAAGGTGCCATCAAATACACTGTTCAGGGATGTCTACACAGAAGGTATGTGACTTTGGTCAGGGGAAAAATACCCAGATGTAGTTTTAAACTCCATTTAAACCTTGTGATTTAACCCTAGAGCCCTTTTTTGGGGAATAATAATTTGAATAATTTTATGAGCTCTGCTCTGATTGGCTGGTTTAAAGTGAGACACTGAGAGAACACATAAGCAACATGTAGAAATAGACAAAATATAATTAACCTGAATGAATAATGTGTAATAAGAGGTTGTCAGACTTTTTATTTAGCCATGCTAACGTTACTTGAAGCTTGCTAATAGCTAACCTTACATATACTAGCTACTTACTTCCAATCTAGACATCAACACAAATTAAACTGAAGTTGTTACTCACTGTGAAACTTTTAGTTTAAGATGATCTGCTTCGGCCAGCAAACAATGATAAACTCACACAGCACGGCTGCTTCTTATAGGTTACTGTTGAGGATGTGATGCTAATTAAGAGCTACTTGTCACTTCAGTCTCTTCAGTGTCAAACTCTGAGTGAGCACTGCTCGATATTATCTAAAGTTTGAAAAACTGTCTGGAGTGAATTAAATAATCTGTGGAGGATCTTGTTAAAGATGTTGGAGCTGAAGTTCTATTTGCCAGCTCGTATTGTGAATTTACCATTGTGGCTGTTCAAGCTGTAGCATTTAAGGTGGAACGAAACATCTGATTAAGAAGCTTTAGAACATGAGCCAGGCCTACTGATAGTTTAGTTCCTTGGGAAGGCAATGAAAAAGAGTCCACCATTCCTGTTGCTCTACTGTTGGTGTTTCCTGCTAGGCTGGAACTTGAGTGGAGACTTGTACATTCTGTGGGAGTCAATTCTGGGTGAAGTCTGTTACATAACAGTCAAGGAATTTTCGAAATGGCCTGTTTTACAGTCCACGTTTGTGAATGGAGGAACTGTTTTTTAAGGAAGAACACCAGCGTTTAGCCATTATATAGAATATTTAGGGAACCTCACATAGGCTTGATTATGTGGTTTCTGACACTGCATTGACGCGGTTACCTCTACAATTAGATGAAAGTTTGTCATATACACTACAGTTCAAAACGTATGACTGAAATTTTTCGTAGTTTCGTAGTTTAACCTGCGACAATTCGTAATGAAACTTTTACTGAAACATAGTTAATTTAAGTTAAATGTTTATACAGCCACAAGTTCATTGTGATTTCATTTTTAATACTAGGCAGCTTTCTTGGTTGTCACAGAATCATCTACAAATCAGTTTAAGAGATTTTATTTTTTCTTTTCACCATAAATTCCTACAATCCTTATCTGTTTCTCTGTTCTGGGTATTGATAATTTTCTGTCATTGAGAGATTCATGCAATCATTACATAAATAAATAAATCAGAAACATTGGAGCTTCAAACCTTACAGAGTTTGTGGATATTTATTTTTTTAGTGAACAAGCTGATGAAGAAGATCATTTCCACATATTTACACAATGCTATTTGATTAAGTCACACAGAGCGTTATAGAACATCAAGTCTTTTATATATTGGCTTTGGATCTACCAGCTCTACTGCTAAGGATTGTACATGTTCACCATGACTGTGCAAGAACTGTTTTTTAGAACGGATTTAGGGATTTCATGTTTTAACAGCACTGTTTTGCTTACAAGTAATATATATATATATATATATATATATATATTACACACTCTGTTAATCCCAAAACCAGGTGCTTTTTGATGAGTGGGTGGCCCACAATGTGTCGTGAAGGATGTAATTGAGGAGGTTGTTAGACCAGGGTCTGGCAACATGCAGCTCTTAGACACACAGTTAGACAGACAACAATCTCAGCTGGCTAGTTGCTAACAGAAACGAAAAGAAGAGAAAGATTCAAGATGAACAATGAAAACTGCTACTTGTGTATATCCTCTCAAGCAAATGGTCAACCATCAGAAAGGTGCAAAGCTTAGGTCAGCCTCTCATTCCACCTTTAATAGTGTAGCAGTTATACTCTGGCACTATTTAAGGTAAAAAAACTGAACAACAGGGAGAAGCCGAATACTGGAGGACATTTTTAGAAATAGCTTACAGCCAGCTGAGTTTTCACTTGGTGATCTGGAGGTGTGGCGGGAGGTAAGATATGACATGTTTGCCCCGCTGCTAGTCCACGGTGACATAATCAAAACACTAAAACCTAATCAAAGTCTGGAAAAAATCACTTTGATGAAAAGACTGCAAGAAAATATTTTTTTTTTTTTATTATGTGATATGATGAACAGTGTTTAGTCAGACCAGGAACATGAACCCACAATGTAAAAGCGGTTCTTGTAAAATTGACTTCATCAGAATGGAGCTATTTGAGCACTGACCTATCAGAGAGGTATCTCCAACAAAATTATAAAGTAGTTTATTTAAAAGCTTAGAGGATTTAAAACAAACAAACAAAAAATAAAACTCAAAAATAAAATAAAACAAAACTAATTTTCACTATTGGTTGATTGACTTGGAAAAAAGCACCATTATCCACCTGCATGAACGTTAATCAGTCACTAATTCCTGGTATCCTCCCCACCTCCCAATAACTGTATTGGCTGAGAAGAATACAGCAGGTCGAGATGGAGAAGGAAAAGCTGCACAGCAGCTGTTCAAACATAACCTTCCTGGCTGCCTTTATATGATGTAATCAAAAGGCCAACACCAGTCCAACACTAAATAACCAGCTGTGGCTAAAGATGCTACTGCTGTGACAAGTGCTGATTGATAAGAAACTGGTTGTTTATATCCGCTGTAATTAAAATTGCATTGGAATCGTATCGACAGGTAGTCGTGGTCAAGATGTTTAAATGTGACCAAAATTTCAAACTGATATTTGATGGAGTATCTATGGTACTCTGGAAAAGCAGAAAGGCGATGACTGTGGAATATACTGTGGTAAATATATTTATTTAAATTAAATTAAATTCAATTAATTTTATTCACTCTATTGCATTTACACATGTGGTTTCTATTCCTTTTCCATATCATATTCAGTATTATGTTCAGTATTATATGACATACAGTGTCATACAGTGTTAATCAGAAACCATATAAATAAGTTTATTATGAAGGACTTAAGTGCGTAGTTTGAGTAAATGTGTGATGATTTAGATGTGCAGTTTGCAGAATGCCAATTAGTCTACATAAACTTCTACAGAACATGATCTATTCACTATTCATTTAAATCAAATCTTAAAATCTCTTCTCACTAGCATACAATTTTCCATTGTATGACTGTATGACATCATTGTTTTGACTGTAAACGTCTTTGGGTTGTTGAAAAGCGCTTTATAAAAATAAAGCATTACTATGAACTGTAATCTATAGAGATGATCTGTGTACATAAGCTTTGATTAGCTAGCCTGACAGCTCCAGCAAAAAGCCTAAAACATTTCAGACACTGCTCAGTCCTGTTTGGGATAAAAGAATAAAGCTGTGCGAGTATGTTTTATCTTTTTAACTAAATTTGGTCATGAAGTAAAAGTGATTTCTAAAAAGTTCTTTCTAACGTGTGTTCAGCACTGGCTGGCTTCAAACAAACAATTTAATCCTGTACTGGGAAGGTAAACTGGGAAAGAAATTCAAGACCCGCTGGCTCAGTCCCCGTCTGCAACATACACAGAGTAGGTTTGCTGGCACTTGCACCCTGTTTAGTGCTCTGATGTAACAGGAGCAGTGACTGGAGGAATATGAGGGAGGAGCTGTGAAGGCCTTTAAAGGTTTAAACGTGTAGAGGAACCCTTGCGTCACCGCTGGCCTTGGCTGACATCCAAAACAAGTACACGGTAACATGTGCCATCATGTCGCAGGGCTGCAAAGGCCTGTCAGAGGAGCAACTGCACAACCAGTTATACTGTAGAGCGCTGTAGAAATTAAAACTAACATTATATCCAGCTTGCAGCCTCTGAACGATGTACGTGCTAAAATAATATTAATTATCTATTTTATATTTCATATTGATTCAAATTGTATAATGTCTCTGTTTTAGGAAGAGATACACAACATTTACTTTTATATAATTACTGAGAAGTACACTTAATGCCTGAAAGTCTAGATAAAAAAATAATAATACATTCTCTGCACATTCTAACACAAGTCTGTGCAGATTTAAACATTTACTCACTTCATTGTATTACTTTAAAACAGAAATTACTGACTGAGCTCACAAAATAAGCAAATAAGCCTGTTTTCAGTGTGGTGCTTATCTAATCTCTGCCGGAGGGCGAAAACAGTACAGGTTAAATAAGGCCAGCGTAGAAAACATGGTTTCCCAACTCACTTCACCTCCCGACATCCCGCCCACAGTTTTTGTTTGACAGTGAAAATGTGACTCCAGTCCTGTTTGAGGAAGGCTTCCTGTCAATCAAACGCTGTGGGTGGGGCGTCAGGAGGCGTTGTAGTGCAGAGCACGAGGAAAGAGCTGAGGTTTTGATGTACAGCTAGATGCAATTTAAAGCTTACATTTTACAAAAAGGACTGCAAACAGGACTGAAACTACTATATACCATGAACAGCCATCATACACAGAAATGCAAACACAAATTTTGCATGTGAGGACTAAAAGATGCTGCCGTATTCTACAGTATGACTGGATATAATCCATCTTATGAACCTGGCCAGGTTTTAACCAACAGTCTGAAACGTGAAAACAGAGCCTCGTGGGCAGTTAAGTTTGTTTCGTTTTCACGAGTAATGCCTCTTTTAAACTCGTACTTAATATGATAAATACTTTACTGTGAGTATGTAACTACTACATATTAATTTCTGTGGACTGAACAGCTGATTAAAAAGTGTATACAAAATATGATCAAAGTACAAGCACAATCCAGTACAGGAGTGAAAAATAAAATCTACTTATGAATATTGTTGATGAGGCTCTCAGAAGATTGATCTATTGACTTCAGCCTTTTAACAAATATAGAAAATTCCCAGGACATCAGTATGGTTTTTAACTTGACTGCATCTGAGAGAGCTTTCAGTCTCACTGTGCTGATTTTTTTCTGGGGAGTAAAGCTTGATTTCTGAACTTTAACGTTTTACATGTCTGACACCCCCAAAACATTTTTCAAATATTTGAATATATTGTCTCAATTAGATTTGACCTTAAGTACCTTCAATCTATCATTGTGCTTTATTTAATGGTGCAGTTTTTATCGTTGGATGTGCATCAAGTTATTTATATATATATATATATATATATATATATATATATATATATATATATATATATATATATAAAAAATCGCTGTCCAAAGAAAAACATGTATATGTTTAAAACATGTTAAACCTTTGGCCTCTCTTGTAAAGAGATACTTTATTTTTCATTGGACAGCGACGATATATAAAATCTTGTTAAAATTATTTTATGTCTTATTTTTTATTTTATGTTTTTATTCAATGTAACATCTTCACCTAACAGACAACTAACCCAAATGTAAAGTTTTATGATAGCCAACTATTTAGATTATTAATTATTTTTAATATTATTATTATTATTATTATTATTATTATTATTATTATTATTATTAACTAAGTGAAGGACTGAGTGAGGTGGGCAAACAGAAGAATGATGGTAATGATAGACAGAATCAGCCCACCCAAAATCTTTCTCCACTGTGCAGCACCTGAAAGGCCGGACTCTAGGACCCAGGCGGAAAGGGAGGAGAGCTGGAGAGCCATGTGCTTCCCAAAGTAAGGAAAAACAGGAATTCATCAGAAAATTCCACTAACGCTGCTTTACACCAAAACTCTTTACTTCAGCAGCAAACAGAGCAGCTGAGAAGTGTGAGATAGAGCTTTAAAGAGGAAAGCTCTGCCGCAGTGTGAGCGAGAACAGCGTTCAGACTCCGGACACGTGTTAATAAGCCCGTTCACTTTTAACACACACACACACACACACACACACACACACACACAGATGATGCGACTCTCGATGAAGTCACTCAACTGGGTTGTTTACTGGCAGACTAAAGTACTCGACACAGGTAGAAATACAATTTAACACCTACTCTACACAATATCTTAATAATTAGCCCTTCTGAGTCATCACACCAATCATCACAACACAGTTCTCCAGATAACGGGACGTGTTTATATAGCTAACAGGTTCTCAGAGTGAAGCTGTTTACAGGTGTGTTGTAATTTTTCTGTTCCACCTTAAACGGTGCAGCAGTTCCGGACTCTCAGGCGCTGCAGCACCATTTAACAGTGAAACCCAACAAACAGCTGTCAAATATGAAGCCGAGTTTTAATAAAACGAAGAAAGAAAAAGTGTCTCACCGATATGTGTACTGATAGTGACTGGAAAGCGGGAGTCTGCAGAACTCTCCACAGGTTCGAGCGAAGGGAACACAGTGAGCAGCAGATCCAAGTTTTAAAGGGAAGAGAGCCGGTCGCTGTTTGGGAACGGGACACCTTTGGGAGCGCGCTGTGATTGGCTAGAGTGAGGGCGGGTATTTACATACGGCCTCCACCCACAGGCGTGTATATATATATATATATATATAAGAATGACTGACCCACCTCCCAAATAATACCTATAATAATAATAATAATAATAAAACAGGGTGAAAGAAAGCAAACAATGCAGAGAAACAGATGGACTAGTCTGTAAATGTAGAAATGTGTGTGTGTATGTATATGTATATATATATATATATATATATATATATATATATATATATATATATGTGTGTGTGTATAAAATGTGTATATATACACAACATTGTTTTCTTTAGTGTACAATTGCCTGTGACTACAAATCAATTATTGGCTTAAAATGAGTTGTACATATAGGAACACATTGTCTTTCAACAGAGGACACCATTGTAGAGTTGCAATGTTGCTACAGTAGCCCAGAACAGACAAACTACGCTGGCTGTGGAGAATAACTTCTGTGTTTTTACATTGAACCGATACATTAATGGCTTTTCATAGATGTTCTTATCCAGACTTACAGTTTATCTTTACACGGTAGGTGAAAAGGTAGTGTTCAGAGTCTGGCCCATGGGCTTTTATTGGTGTAGCGTATGATGGTTACCCAAGTGAGGAAACAAACCCCATTCTACAGCATAGAGGGCAGCAGTGTAACCCACTACACTACGCCAACCACAGCTTGAATTTGGTGATGACAGAAATTTGGGTTAAACGACGTAGAAAGAAGAGCCCTTCTCGAAATGACCTACTGTAGCACATTATAAGTAGCTCCATGTATAAAACTCTGGGTAGGATTATACGACCTAATCAAAAATACTAGCAGCATTAAATCTACGAGCTTCTTATTCACCAGCTTCTCGTTTGTCCAGCAGTTATTATAACGCCTCGGGTATCAGAATGTAACACAGCATTTTAACTATTTCAAATGAAACAGAAAGAAAAATCTGAAATCTTTCATTTGAAAATGTTACCAGCATTGAAAAAATAATTGGGATGTTTTGATGGCCTATAACAGTTTATAAGGGTTAAGTAGTGATAAAGCTGAATTTGTACTGAATTAACATTAAAAACATTATATTATTGCTGTACTGATATGAGCATGCTAGGTAGGACCGCTGCCGGTGGAGAATAAATTACTTGAACGCTGGTACACTTGTTAAGAAACTAAATTCTGATCGTACTTATAGAACCAAAACACACAAGACAAAGCAAAGGAGGGTAAATTCTCACCATCAAAGAAATAAAAACAGGAAAAAATGTAATCAGGACGCTCACTGAGACAACAGCAGAATACCTGGTGGCCACTGTAGATTATTAGGGTAGGGAAAGGTGGAAGGAGGTTGCAATACACAACCTCATTGCTAGAGGTTATACACTTCTCCTTTATCTTTAATGCCAAGTTCATGTTAAGAAGTGTTTATTAAAGTGATTATGGAGTGTTTTCATTGGTCCATAGAACCAAATACATCTGTTCATAAAGGAATCCTAAATCAGCCAATATTTTTCAAAAAGTCCAAATAATGTGTTTTTCCTGTCTTTATATATTTTTTCTCAAGAACTTATAGGACCAAACACTAAAGAAACATTAGCACAATGGTGTAGGTGTCTGTCATGTTTAAGCATTCATGATTTTAAGACTGATAAATGTAAATGAGCTCTGTTCTGATTGGTTGCTGTTTGTTGCGCCATATTCAAACTAGACACTCAGAACAACACTAACAAGCCTGATGTCAGAGTCTGAAAAAACCCCCCAAAAAAACCAAACTGTCTTTTACTCCATCTTATTCTCAGAAGTCATGATGACTGGAACTATGACATTAGTTTGTGATATATATATATATATATATATAAATATAAATAACTATATAGAGTAGCTACAGCCTGGACAAGGAAAAGCACCTCCACATCAACAGTCACAACCTACAGGAGAAGTTTTAAAAAGACAGACATTAAGGCATTGCTAACAACATTCTTTTACTGAGAAAACAAGCTTCCAAGAAAAATATGGCAAAAAAACAAACACACAGTTCAATGTTTTAAACAAATGTTGGTCGTTTGGCGTGTGGGGTTGAGGGGGGTTCATAAGTTGGCTCAAAACCGTCCAGATCGTTCACGCTCTCTCGATCTCCTCCGCTCACGATCCCGCCGGCCTCGGTCATGTGAACGAGAGCGCCGATCTTGAGACCTTGAACTAGAGCGCTGCCTAAAGAGCCAACAATGAGCACGAAGAACAACAAACATTCTTAAGAAATTACACAGAACCTACGCTCTAAGCCCAGTTTACAAATCCCACAGCTGTCTGTACCTTTTCCTACGCCGCCCGTACAGTTCCCTCCTCAGCTCTCGCGAGATGGGCTTCAGGTGCATGAAGTTACAGAAGCCGCCTCTTGTGCACTCCCTGTGGTAAGACAAGGTACTGCAGTCAGTCACAGCAGTAACATTGATAAAGAGACATTTGTTTCAGTTCATATCAGGTAGCTAGAAGACAGACTGTGAGAACCGTTATCTGCTCAGCATCTGTGTCTGCTGCTACTGCTGTACCTCCCGCCAGAAATATTTCCACCCGGAAATATTGTTACGGGAAAAAAATAAAAAAATCGAAATCTCTCACAATGATTAAGTAAGACTTTATGGCCGGGGTATCACACTCTAAATACCGGGGAGCCACTAGCCAGGTGGTCTTCTCTAATCGTTTTAAATAAGAATAATAGCTTAGTTAGTTTTAGATTAAGTAAAGCTCATCAGTCCCAGTGTGCATGTAGTGTCTTTCATACAGCTCATGTAACGTAATGTGAAGTAAATGTGTCTTTTAGATGCAAGTATTGTAAGGGGGGGGGGCGTTGCGATTGGGATTGGAATGTTAGATAAGGGGTATTTGCAAGTTGGATTTCGGGTTACAAGATTAATGTGTGAAAGGTCATGTGAAACTGTCTGCTGGGCTGAATGTGCCTCTGCATACTTGACTAGCAACCTTTTACGGTTTCTTTCATCTTTTTAATTTGTTAGGGCCCTAAAGACCTCCACAGAGCAGGTATTATTTGGTTGGTGAACTATCCTCAATCCAGCAGGATCATCTTCACTCAGATGGAGCTGGTTTGGATCTGAAAAGACTGACGTTGCTCAGAAGAAGGCAGTTTACAGACTTCGTAGAAAAAGTAGCCGTTAAAGATCAACAGCTAACCTGTTCCATCACCTCCCAACAAACCAGCACAGAGTACGAGGAGTATGAACAGAGTATGAACAGCTTTGGGAGCGCGCCGACCAAGACAAACCTAAACCAGGTAATGTGTCTAAACACACACTCAGCTAACTTCAGCGGAGTCATTTACTACAGTGCCTTCACCTGATGATGCTGGGATTGGCTCCAGTACCCGGTTTTATATTCTTATAGTATTTATCCATAACATCCAGTTAAATTTCCATTAAATGCGACCAAATGAACCTGCCACCCAATGAGTGTACAGCACGCCAGCACACTGTGCCCCACTGACCCAGGAGGATAAGCAGTCAGATGATAGATGAATGAATCTGAAGTGTGAGAGATCACCTACTCCTAAAGCCCTAGTATAGGGTTAAAGCTATAGTAAAGTATAGTCCTACATGGATGACAGATTAACAGGCTGTATACTGGGACAGAAAGATTGAAGCAGAGTTAGAGAGACAGACAGGACTGACCCCATTTCATATTGCTTGCAGCAGGCTTCCCTGAAGTCGGTCACAGGGGACAGCTCTGCGTGGATGGGCTGGCTGTTGAACCAGCGATTGTTCAGGTCAAGAACAGCTTTTTCTGCATCCTCCTCTCGCCGGAACTGTTCAAACATCAACATCGTTCAGTGGCAGGCCTGAGACCATGATTCTAATAAATATCACAATACTTTTCCTTACAGCAAATTTATATGATATACAGTGCACCCACAGTATTCACACCACTTTACTCTGTCCACATTTTGTTGTTACAGCCTTTTTTCTAAATGGATTAAATAATTTCTTCTCTCTAAATTCTACACACAGTGACACAGTGAAAAAGCTTGTTTGGATTTTTTTAAACAAATAAAAAGAAACAACAACAAATGTCACATGTACATAAATATCACAGCCTTTACTCAATACTTTTTGAAGCACATTTGGCAGCAATCACAGCCTCAAGTCTTTTTGAGTATGATGCAACAGCTTTGGCCAGTTTCTATCATTCTTCTTTGCAGAACTTCAATCAGGTAGGAAGCTCCATCAGGTAGGATGGGGAGTGTTGGTACACAGCCATTTTCAGGTCTCTCCAGAGATGCCTAATCAAGTTTAAGTCTGGGCTCTGGCTGGGCCACTCAAGAACATTAACAGAATTGTCCCGAAGCCACTGCTTTGTTATCCTGGCTGTGTGCTTAGGAAGATGAACCTTCACCCCAGTCTGAGGTCCAGAGCACTCTGGAGCAGGTTTTCTTTAAGGATGTCTCTATATATTGCTGTATTCATCTTTCCCTCAACCCTGACTAGTCTCCCAGCTCCTGCTGCCGAAAAGCAACCCCACAGCATGATGCTGCCACCACCATGCTTCACTGTAGGGAAGGTATTGGCCAGGTGATGAGTGGTTCCTGGTTTTTCCTCCAGACATGATGCTTGGCATTCAGGCCAGAGTTCAATCTTTGTTTTATCAGACCAGAGAATTTTGTTACTCATAGTCTGAGAGCCCCATAGGTGTTTTTTGGTAAACTCCAATCAGGCTGTCTTGTGCCTTTTACTGAGGAGTGGCTTTCATCTGATTGGTGGAGTGCTATAGAAATGTTTGTCCTTATGAAAGATTCTCTTCTCGCCACAGAGCAATGCTGAAGCTCTGTCAGATTGACCCTTAGGCCCTTCTAACCCAGCCAGCTCTAGGAAGAGCCCTAGTGATACTAAACTTATTCCATTTATAGATGATGGAGGCCACTGTGCTCTTTGGGACCTTAAATGCTGCAGAAATTGCTCTGTACCCTTCCCCAATACAATCCTGTCCCAGAGGTCTACAGACAATTCCTTGGACTTCATGGCTTGGTTTGTGCTCTAACATGGACTGTCTACTATGGGACCATATAGACAGGCGTGTGCCTTTCCAAATCATGTTCAGTTAACTGGATTTAACTCTCCTCAATCTGATCAGTGGAAACAGGAGCACCTGAGCTCAACTTTTTGTATCCTGGCAAAGGCAGTGAATACTTATGTACAGCTGATTTTTTTTATTTTTAAAAACATTGCAAAAAAGTCTACACACAATACACAAAACGGTTTTCATTGTATCATTTTGGGGTATTGTGTGTACAACTTTGAGGGGAAAACTAATTTAATTCATTTTGGAATAAGGCTGTAACAAAGTGAAGTGCTGTGAATACTTTCCAGATGCACTGTATATGATGAAACATCCTTCAGTTGAGCACTGTCACACCTCAAGTCATACTGTTTATATATATATATATATATATATATATATATATATATATATATATATATATATATATATATATATATATATATATATATACACACACACACACACCAGAAATATGCAGGAATCCTTCAGCCCTACAATTTGCTTCTGTCGACTTTATAAATTCCATTACTTGTCAGCTGCATGACTCCAGTGCTACAGTAGTTCAATAATAGCTACCGATCAGGTGAACAGTATCCGATGTATTCTGGTGGAACTTACCTTCACATAAACATTGCCGACTAGGTGATCACCTAGATTATCACACACATTCATCTCCTCCACCTCTCCATACTTCTCCTCCATTTCCAAGAAGACTTCCTAATAAAACAGAGCCCCATCTCACTAAACAATGTTCTATGCAAACACAAAATAAATGAGTCAAAACAATACAAAAGAAAAAAAGAGTTTTGGAATCAATAACAACAAACTAGATACAGAAAAAGTATAGTCACGTATTGTCCCAAAATTTAGTTTTTCTGGCTGCTCAACTACTATTTTACCAAGCAGTGAAATAAACCAAGCAGTGTGGTTACGAATCTTTGCTGCCAGGTGAACTGCATCCTGCCTGAGCATGCATTCTGAATTTAGTTAGCACTCTTACTGGGAACCCAAACATGCAGAGCTGGAACTTGTGGAACAGTGCACACTAGGGCTGGACAGTCTGGCAAAAATCACAACATTTTCATGTTTCACAACATGCATTACAATACTAGAACAGACATAACAGTACCTGTAGTGCTACACAATAACAAATACACGGACAATGATGTTTATTTAAAATTACACAAACTAAACACTAAATCTAATATACACTCTTTGCAGTGAAACATGCAGTTTGGGTTCTTTGCAGGGGACATATTGTACTTTCCAGCTTTTTATTTTCTTTAGCGAAATATGTAGCTCAGTATTTCAGGTCTACAAATTTGTTCTACCTCACTCAAACAGACACGGTAGAACTGATGGTATTGTAAGAACAGACACAAGAATATGTAGTAGGATGCAGATCGTTGATGGATCAAAAATAAATAAATAAATAATAAAAAAGTTCTGGATTTGTTACCATACTGTGCTATACCATACTGCCCAGTAAGACATTAGTGTGGTTCTTTGCTTAACATTCTGTACCATAACAGCAGTTACATATTTTAAGTAACAGAAGTGTGATCTCTGCAGACGATGGTCTGTACAAAAGTTACAGTTCATTATGTTTCCACTTTGCAAATCAAAAATATGTAATACTTAAGCAGAGGTGCATGTTTGCATATGACTGCATATACAGATGACCTCTGATCAATGTTTTTAGCTCCTTTTTTTAATATCTGGTATGTTTTCTATGACTGTTACCCGTAGCATGTACTCTTTACGACATAGAAAGAATTTAATTGTACTCTTTCTGTGAATCCAGCAGTGGTCTCTGTTTTAGGAGGCCCGCGTATAAAACTGACCTCGAAAAACTCATCATAATGCTCCTGCATTTCCACATCGCTGACAGGACCTGTGAAGCAAAGGTGTGCGAAGAAGCAGTAAATATAAAAGTGAAACTTCTTGAATAGTCTAACTGTATTTTTGGTGTTCTTCAGAGAGCATGCAACGTTTTTTCACTCCACCAATAATTTAATTGGTTAACTATTTTATCCACCAGCAGTATAATAAAAAATAGAGTAGGTAAGAAAATGTTGGTTATATAAATAAATCACTCCTAAGACAACCAAGTGACCACCATACTGAAGAGCTGGTTTAACAGACCGGTAGAAATCATGGAAACCAATAACAAGTGGCCTCCGAACAGTTTGGTGTGGTTGTGAAATGAGATAAACAAAAAACACCAGACATATTAGCCCAGTAGGTCTACATTCATCAAGTCTTAAAGGACTGTAATATAAATAGAAAGACAAACTGTATTTGCCATGTTAGTCGAATTTAAAGAGAGTCCCTCAAAGAGGAAGCCCCTGAAAGGCTCAGTAGCAGTGAGAACCTTGTGAGAAGTCATTTTGGAGTGAGGGCCTCCTAAGCCCTTATGCTTGGGTCAATGTTGCAGGGGTCCTGAAAGCATGTGGAGGGGCAACTTACAGCATCAGCAGACTGGGCAGAGTTTTGAGGGTTATGGAATATGTTCAAGAGGGCAATGGTCTGAAATACAAAACGTACATTTTTGTAAAGTAAACTCTACGACTGGAACAAATGCTCAGATGTGCTCAAATATAAACAGTTCAGGTACAGCAGGATGAGGTGGGGCTTAAAATAAGAAGATAACCTGTCAGCATAATAAACCCCTCAAACTGAATACCTTTACAAAACTAGATGACTCAGTATGCAGGTAACAAACAACACACAAAAACCCCAGTTCTAACAGTTTTGACATAAAGAAATTAATTGGCAAAAAGTCAAATGGACATCAGTCATGATTGATTTGGAGTCCTAATTTTGTTTTAGTCTAGGACTGCTTTTGAATATCAGCCTTGGTGTTGGCGAAAATTGCTGCCTGTAGTGGATGTTCTGTTGGTTTGTGAAGGTCACAGTCACACTGCACCAAAAACACTTCAAACACTGGCCAGTGTGACAAAGTAATGTGTAAATGCTGTAGATATGTTTTAGCCTCACAGCTCCAGTCTTAAAGCAAAGCAGCAAAACATGATTTTTCACCAAACTATTGCTTTAATGGGGAGACTATTCCTGTTAACGAACACATCCACATTTGTCAGTTTCTGTACTTACCTTGGCCAACATCAAGCCAAATGCAAAAAACAGAAACACTGACACACCTCCTTCATTATGAGGTTCAAAAATTGTTTTTATGGGATGTTATTTGGTAAGACATGCAGCAGAAAGCTACTTCTAATCTTGGCCTGTACATTTGCTAGCCAAATATTTATCTGTGGGATCTTACAGGTAAGCTATACATACATTATATATATATATATATATATACACACACATATATATATATATATATATATATATATATATATATATATGTGTGTGTATATATATATATATATATATATATATATATATATATATATATATACATACATATATATACACACATACATACATTATATATATATATATATATATATATATATATATACATATATATACACACATACATACATTATATATATATATATATATATATATATATACACACACATACATACATACACACACACACCAACAAAAACTTAAATAAAAAAAAGAATACAATTGCACTATAGAAATAAGCCTTCCTTCACAAAGAAAAGTACTACACTACTGCCAGGCTTCACAACTAGAATAAACATACAGATTGTAAGGTCTTTACACACCAATCATGATCCATTATTGTTTTTTTACATTATTTTATTTTGCCCTCTGTTTGATTTTGGTGCACTTGCACCAGGGAAATGCCTACGTGCTCTCTGCTGTTGGCATGGCAACAACTAAGATGACTGATCAGCCTATTTCCCAGCAATTAAAACATTTACACAAAAATGTGAAAAAAAAATCTCTAAAACCAGCTCTAATATAATTCTGAGCTTCTATAGCTCTGAGTTCTTTTTTTTTGTTTCACAAGCAGAAAATAACCCTCTGACAGATGCATAGTCAGTTATTTGATAGATAGATTTTTAATTTTTAAATGGTGTGAACTACACAGTGGCGGGAAAAAAGAATATAGTAATATTTTTTGTTAGAATGCTGCGCACTGTTGTGTTTTTTATTATGTCTGGTGTGTAAAGGCCTTTAGTGTACGTACTAGTGGTTCAGACCACATCATCACAGTTTGTTTTGAACTATACAGTCAAACGTGGGTCTGATTTCTCTGGGCTAAATTAAAGTAGAGGTAAACTCCGGGCTAGCCTTATGTAAGAAGTGATCAGACTTACAACGAGAGGCGTCAGCCGTCTGAGCGCTGTTCTGTGGGTTCCGGTAGATGTTTTGAATCAAGATAGTCTTAAAAAAATAAATAATAAAATTTTTTTACACAAAACATGAAAAATGGCAAGATTATAATTAAGCAGATTCTAAATTACAGCAACTGGCCTGTTAAAGATGCTTTAAGAGAGCAGAAGCACTGTATATACCTGCTATTAACATCTATGTCCAGTGACCATACCTGCTATATTTTGTATAGTTCTGGACTGCTTTGCTTAAAATATATTCAGGGCTTGATTTGTGCTTGAATGATGACAGCAGATCTAATGATACTGGCTTAATATTAATTTTAATATATGAGATGAAATTAAAAAATGTTGCCTGTGCCTTCAAATTTAAAACCTAACGATTGAAGAGTACACTTTGCTTATGAAAATTAAACAAAGATGTTCTAATTGTGGTTAATTTCAATAACTGCCCTGAATTAATTTAGCATTACACTGATAGAACAACTCGAAGCTTTAATACAACTTTAAATCAAAGCTGACGAAAGTACATAGACACAGGCTCAGACTATAATACTCAGAAGTGGAAACAGGAATAAGTGAGAAGACTAATATGATTAGGAAATTACAACATAAGCCAATCAGAAATAAGCAAGGACATCTTCACACTGTACAGCAAATAGCGTTTTGTGATTGGTTCAGAGATAATAGGCATTGCTGGCATTGTGATTGGAGGGGCAAAGACAAATTCTGGAAGTTGGGGGGGGTTCTGATGTGGTAGCACAGTTAATTAGACGCTCCACTGTTACTGTTCATGCATTCACACTACAACTGATATGTGGTCTTATGCTTTAATGACCACCTTTAAACGTGGTTTGAGTGACTGGATCACTATGCATTTCCAAGACGCAGTGAATCCTGCTTACGCCTGTCAACTGATGAGCAGACCACCCAAGAAGTACGACAAAGCCTGAAGGTTTTGACTGTTTTTTTTCCCCCCAAGACCAGAACATTACGTCTGTTTAATAACTTAACTAGAGCTTTAAAGCCACACAGCAGCTGAGGGATGGTCCTACTAGCTGTGTTTACATACAGTATTTCTGTGCTGGTTCAGAAGTATCAAAGACTCATTGATTAACCACAGGGCAGCAGGGTTGTGCTGTAAGAATGTTTCTGTATTACATTTTTCACAGATCTCAGTGAACTTCAAGTGACCTGCAGAAAAACTGCACAAATACTAAAAAACTAAACTGTTTCACTCAGAAACAAACCAGCACACATCTCATTACCACACGCATGGAAGTATTAGGGACCATCAGCTTTAAACTCACAGGGAAACAGGGGGAAAGGTGGCAGATGAACATGACAAACCAGGGAACAGATGAAGGGTGGCAGGTCAACATCTTGCCGATATCATGACGAGGTAAAATGAGGATGAGGTAGGGCTGGCCGATATGGACCAAAAATAATATCTGGATATTTTTAGCTGAATGGCGATATACGATATACATCTCGATATTTTTTTCCCCATAAGGCACTTCTGTGTCAAGGCTACATGTCCCAACTATCACACAGGCACTTCTGACTAGGGCTGGGTATCGTTTGAAAATTTGATACCGATACAATACCTTTTTCTGAATTGTAACAAAAATGTATTTATTTATTTATTTATTTATTTATTTATTTAACAGAGAACATGAGTCAGTCTCATACTGTCACCATAATAGGAAACCTTTTTATTTGGATCTTGTTCAAACAATGAGCATCTTTGTGCTGCTTTATTAAGAACAAAACATTAGCTTTACTTGCGCTTAAACTATAAAACTATGCAATCCGTTAACAATGAAATGGGTTACTGCTCTGTGGCGTTCATCCCTTCTCTCAAACGACATCCTCAGCTTCTCTGCTACAGTAAAAGGGGCTGCTTCTCCGTGAACTCGATATGCAAGTAACTGTTAGTTAATGTCATACTTACAGAACGTGTGTGCTCTCCACGTTTCTGCGGTGTGTGTCGCGTTTCTTTATTTTGCGTTATACGGAAAGTACCGAAAATAGACACAGAATGTGTGTGTAGACTTTTTGGTACTTGGTAGTACAGAGACGTTTCAGTCGGTACCGTTCTGCTATAGAACTGCGATACCCAGCCCTACTTTCAACAGCCATTGGTTTTCTTTTTACTAACCAGATCCTCAGATAGCTTCTTTGGTGTGTTAATCCGCCTCCATGCTGTCTCTGCCTGCATTGATGCGTGAAGCGGTGGGGAAGGGGTGAGTTTTGTGAGGGAGAGAGGTGGGCCAGTGTGAAGTTGAGACAAACTGGGAGAAGAGAAAGGCGAACTGCTGGATCTACAGGTATAATTGCAGAGCAACACAGACTATATAGATATAAAGGATATTGTCTCATCTTCTATGTCATATGAAAATATATCAATATTTCTTAAAATCTCGATATATCGCCCAGCCCGAGGAGAAGGTGAATGTGCAAGCTGGAAATACGGTTTGTTTCCAAACCAAGCTTTTAACCTGTAACAAGTAAAGCCATAAATAAACATACCTGGCTGAAGGTTGGTTTGTTGTGTAATCTGGAGCAGCGATCTCCATGGCGACATGCTCCAATTTTAAAGTAGAAAGAGCAATTGACCCTGAAAGAAGATGAAACATTCAAAAAAAAAAAAAAAATAATAATAATAATAATAATAAACAAAAAAAGAAAGTAACATGTGTTTGTCATCCCTTTATTAAAATGCGTATTTATACTATAAGAAACAATAAAGAGTTGTGTAGCGCTTCTATAACAATCCTGACACTGTTTAATCATGCAGTTCTGTTTCATAGTACTACTGTTGTGGTTTGTTGTGAATTGCTCCTTTCTAGTTAAGCCAGAATTGTTCTCAGTGGTAATGATGGTAATCAGAGGTCAGAAGCATTTAATGCCTCCACAAGCCCCTCAACTTTACAATATAGTTAAGAATTATAAGTAAAAACTAAACCAAACCAAATTCTGAATCCACAGATTACAGCGTTGCATGTTGTAAAAGTAATTCAGTTCTACTTCACCCTGATCAACATTTCACAGACACAGTGTAGACTCACTGCTTGTTTTGGAGAGCAACAGATTTCGCTATCTACATATGTGTATGTATGTTGTAGTGATGGCGACCCCTGGTTTCCCATCACCACCACTGTAAAGAAATCCGACTACGTTCTTTACAGTGAATCATTTCACAACAAACCCCTCTAAACGACTTGATGTGCACATCTTAAGCGAGAGATTATGCAGGAACACTGTTCAGTATTTAACCTTTCATCATCAACAATAGGGGTGTAAGAAAATATCGAAATATTGAGTATCGGGATATTATGTTTAGTGATACTGTATCGATTCTCAAAAACACAGTATCGATACACAGATTCCTGGCAGACAGTGAATCATTGTGTGTTGTGTTTAAACCACTGACCACTAGATGGCAGTGTTGTAATCCATTTTCAGCTCCACTCCAACATTAACAAGCAGCACAAGGGCGCAATGCTACTGTAAGTATTGATAAACCTGTTCATATAGTGGTGTGTTTTAATAGTAGGATTTGAGAAATCACAGTTTATCACTTTGCTTGCAGTATCGCAGTATATTGTGATATATTAAATCGTGACAACTGTATAACGATACGTATCGTATCGTCAGGTTCTTGCAAATACACAGCCCTAATCAACAAGCTGCCTAACTCTGAAAACTCTGACCAACTTTACAGACTGATTACTGCTATCACAGCACGAAGATAAGAAAACTACGCAGCTGCTTTGGTTTCTGATGTGGCAGCACAGTTGATCAGATGCTCCACTGTTGCTGTTCGGGATGCACTGAGAGGCCTTCACACTACAACTGATAGGTCGTGGTGTTATGCTTTAATGACTCTTGGTCTTGAACAGCTCGTTGAAGAGCGAGGTGTGGAGAGAGTCAGAATTTGCATGCAAGTAAATTAAAAGCACACGAAGTTCAGTATATGTTGACCAGCGGCTCTCAGTCCTGCTTCTACTAACGTCACGGCCCACATCACAGTTTCTCTGTTCACAGCCTTGAACAGATAAACAAGGCTGGTTATTTGCCTGCTTCTTGTTCAAAACGTCCCATTCAGGCAGCTCATGAGCGAGAAATAACCATTTAAGGCAGAAGAGGAAAGCTCGAAGCTGAAGCTGAAGCTAGACTCGATATACTTTACTGGGTCTGTTGTTGTTTTTCTCCTGCAGCTTCTCAAAACAGAGGCGCTAAAACAGACAGTCTGCTCCTATACAGCTCCACACCGAGCTCAGCTCATACTGACAACAATCACACATATTTATGAGGAGTCTCTTCGCCTCATACAGCGCGGCGTTCATAAGAAACCCGCGGAGTTTTACTCACTTATCCTTCTCTGTGCCGAAAATGGAGGCCAGGTACTCCGCCATCTTCCGCCCGTCAGTACGCTTGTGCATGTCGTCATCAAGTACCCTGGCGCACTTCCGGCAAAGTAAAAGTCACGCCTTTCAGCGTTCGCAGGTTTAATTAAGTAATTAGGCTTGTTCGAGATACAGCTGCGCCTGACCCTGGTGGTCAGCGAGAGCAGCCGGACGCAGTGGGGGGAGGAGATTAGAATAGAGACTCAACTAGGACAGTCGCCACCTGCAGCCTACGTGAATAGTGGCGGGTCTCACTGTGTTTACTCTCTTTACAG